>SCHK01113405.1:172-11332 GCA_004124795.1 Poropuntius huangchuchieni
TTGTTAACGCTCTTCTTCTTTGTTTTTGGTGTTGAACACCGCGCACAAATGACGTTGCTGCCGATCGGCTTACATCACCTCCTAGTACCCACCGTCGGTGCAAATGCAACCCTTTAAATGGTACTGGGAAATAGTTTGCGCTAAATCGTTCCAGTACTTTAGTACTGTATTTTTAGTTCTGGAACAAAGCGGTGCGAAAGGCCCTACTGAAGCACTTACTAGTACCAGTATAGTTGTTTAGCACTCATACTAGTACAGTGCTAGTGTCAGAATATTATTCTAGAACTAGCATTTTTGCAGTACTAGTACCAGTATAGTTGTTTAGCAAAACATTTGTTTAGCTATGTTTACCATTATGTGTATGTATTCTAGCACTAGCATTTGTGCAGTACTAGTGACAATATAGTTGTTTAGCACTAATATTAGTGCTTCAAAACACTCAATTGCACGAACCTGTACAGGTTTTCTGTGAGATTAAACTTTATCTGCTTATTCTAATAAAAGAACCCAGTATTGTTTCCAAAGCAACTCGGCTATGATAACGCTCGGCTAACCAATGCCAGATGATTCCGGAACCTCCTGCCAACAGCCACATGACACATTCAGTGGTCGTTAGCCAGAGACTGCTGAGATGCCTGCCTGCATCAGTATTCACCAGACATGTACTACTAACTCAAGCTAGCCGTGCAAAAACCTCCAAAACAGCATTTTTTTCTGTAGAACACATTCTGGAACCAAAACCTCACATCTCAAATGTGTGACATGATGGAGAGATATACAGAGAAAAGGAGTGGCACTATGAGACAGGGAGAAATGAGAAGGACAGACTTCCTGCCAGGAATTCTTCTGCCATCACTGAACCATGAGGAGCTCAGGATGCTGTCAAGACTGACCACTGAGAACAAACTGTAGTCATAGCGATGTATTTTAAGACAAACACGGCATGCCATCACACCCCAAAATGAAAATCTGTGTCGTCAGTAAATGACAAAAAAAATGGAGTGCACCTGTACACAAAGATAAATGGTCTGTTTTATCATTTATTCTGTGTTCGGGACACCGGCATCTGTATAATACTAGCATTAAAAACAATATTCTACATATTGGGAAATAAAATATATAATTAATGAAAAATGTTTCCTCATAAAATTTGTGTAATGAAACTCCTATTGTATGACTATGTTGAATTTTTTTGAACCACAATTTAGTCAATGGTCAATTCAGTTCAAACCCACACTCGTGAATCCAAAACGAGCCAATTCTTCAATACTTCGCAACAGTATTGTAAAATAGCAATATTACTACTGAGAAGTCTGAATGCACCTTGGGCGATTCTGATTTTGAAGTAANTATTTGCAACAGTATTGTAAAATAGCAATATTACTACTGAAGTCTGAATGCACCTTGGGCGATTCTGATTTTGAAGTAAGTTAGCGTGAAATTGTATGGCCCTATAAACCACATTTTTTACCTAAGGATATGACTGTATTATGAAGCATAAACGTAAAGCCTTAATGATATCCGTTGCATTATATGCGATATAATCTGATTCTGCATTTTCTAACATTTTGTACCCAGAGGTGCTGCTTATTCGGTCACCAGCTGGTTTTATTGTTTTTGACCCTCCCTGCCAATCTACTGCAACAAAATGAGGTTGAAAATATAAATAAACAGCTGAATAATGCACGATATGAACATTATCTGCATCTGTTGATTCCATCTGAAGGCACGACCCTGGCAAGACCGACACGTTATTGATGGCATGATACGATTTCATAATAGTGCCACAGTTAGCAGATCATCACCGCCTGCACTCCCTCGAAATGGTGTTGCACGGAAAAAAGATAAGACAAACAAACACAATCCCTTCCCAACAGACCCTGAGGGGAACATTAGAGCTGCGAGGCATAGCGATGTACAAGTTACCATTGCGCTGGGTTCAGTTTATCCACATTGTCCTGTAGCTTCAGCCTTAAAGTTGATGTAATAACCTGGAATCTTGTGTGTTGCTATGTTGTTGTGCAGCAAAGCGCATCTAGATTGAGCAAATGGACTGTAGCGTTTAGGTCGTTACGGTGTATTACACAAATTTGGAGCGTTTGACCCACTCACTTGCAGTTCTCAAAAGGTTAAATACTGAACCAACCACCTTTTTAACCTCATGTTTGAGTTTTGCACCTTACACCATCTGGTAAACGTGACTCCTGTTAACTTGTGTTAAATGTATTTCCGAATAAATTGCTGTAATCTTAATAGTATAACATGCTACGCTGACACTAATAATACATTGCAATAATAATACAACCTGATACATGCACTGTGACTGACTGAACCCACCTTGGATCCCTGAAGTTATTATAGTAAGTGAAGTGAAGTAATTTTGGCAGTGATTCACACATAGATACCCATTCCTCGGCCTCAAAAGCTTATTCAGCTTCAGCAGGAGTGGCAAAATTTCTGCCAGATACTTTTCTTTAGCCTGCTGAGCTGAGTGAAACTATTCAGACTTGGCAACATGATGTAGTGAAGCATTAATAAAATAAAATAAAATATTTTGCCTTAAAATAAATAATATTTATCTGAAGGTCAAATAATACTACACTATACTACACTACACTACACTACACTACACTATACTATACTATACACATTTGTTTCAGCATTGTTTTATCGCTCAAAATGTGTCAAATAAATGTGTATAGTGGAACTGGAACACATTTGTATCATAAAACATTTGCAAACATATGGTGTATTATTGATTATTGTGTGACCAATCAATCTGTATGTATAAGTCATTGCCGATAATAGCGCTTTGTAATTCTGATGGCTGGGGGCTTGGTCCTGGATGCCAGGTCACTGGCTGAGAAGAGAACATGCTCTGACCCCCAGGGGGTGAAGTCGCCATCTGTGTAGCCGTCATTAAACTAATGAACCATGCTCCACAAACAAGAGAGCTAACAGAGAAACGCTAAGCAGAAGATAAGTGACGTTAGCTTCACTTTTTTTAGCTTGTGGTGATTAACAATCCGTTTGTTCGCCCCTCGTGTGTAACTGTCAAACAGTTTGTACTTATACGTTCAATTTGTCAACGATCGCAGCATTGCAGTTTGTTTGTACTACCACTAAGTAGCATCAGTTACAAGATAACATTGGGATTCTGCCTGAAGTGGTCGTATTAATGACTTACATGAGTGCATGATTAGGTGGAGCAAGATACTCTTGGCCCCTTGGGGTCGGTAAGGTCTCTTTGATTTGGCTTTTGCCACCGCGTCTGGCAACCCGAAGAGCGAGCACTCTGAGCCGCCACATGCATTTGATCTAGCAAGAGGACGGCCAATAAATTTCACAAGGGCTGGATATTGGACTCTTGATGTGGCGAATAAGTAGGGCCTCATCTGAATGTAAATGTGCCTCTGAAATGGCATTTTATTGGACTGGGGGACCTGTGTAGGATTGATGTAGAATTCCAGCACTGCCAGTAATACTGAGGAAAATAAATGAAAAAAATGGTTAGGATAACGTCAACAGGTGTATTAAACTAACCTCCACCAACCTGGTGATTACAGTCATTTGAGAAGATACAGTGGTGGCCAAAATGATTAGAACACTAGTATTTTCACCAAATAAAATGGTTTTAAGTCTGTTATTTCTATATTTTGCTGTAGTGTATCAGTAGGAAATATCAGTTTACATTTTACACACAGTTTACATTTCATAGATTTTTGTTCGCACAAGGAGCACTCTTTCAATCCCACAATTCACCGCAAAAACGAGTGTACAACCGGTATGAATTCCCGCATCTTGCCAGAAGATGGATCATACAGCTGAATCATCCATCCATTCAGTTTACAAAGCGTTTTTCCAAGGCGTAACACAGCGTAATACAACACAGGAATACATTCATTGTAAGCTAATAATTACATTTTTTAACTAGGGTTTGTACATAATTTCCAAGACAGAGTTCAAGATAGATCCTTTCATCTTATTACTGGAGCTGTGAGTTTCAAATGATTATTAAACAGCAAAAATAAACTAAAAGCGGTAGTCCTTCTGGTGTACTCGGTGTCAAAATTCACTCAATCATTTTCATTAACTCCTTCAAGTAAACTGAATTAGTGACCAAATGCAAGGAAAAGTCAATTAAGGTATAGGGGGTGATTTGGGGTACAGCCAATGTCCTTCAAGATCACTAGAAATCTATAGGCAGGTGTGTTTGATTAGGGTTGGAGCTAAACTCTGCAGGACAGTTGCCTTCCAGGACTAAAGTTGCTCAGCCCTGGTGTAAGATGACTAACCTAGCTGTTTTCCTATCCCAGTGGTATCCAATTCTGCTCCTGGAGGGCCTCTTCAGTTTAGCTCCAACAATCTTGAAAACCTTGATTAGCTGATTTAGCAGAGTTTAATTGGAGTTGAAGCTAAAGTCTGCAGGAAGGTGGACCTTCAAGAGCACAGGATTGTTCCTGGAGATTTACCTACCTGCTAAGTTCAACTCCAACTCTAAATAAACCTGAACCAGCTGATTAAAATCTTCAAGAACACTTAATAGTTACAAAAAGATGTTCAAGCACAGTTGGAACTGAACTCTACAGGAAAGCAGATCTTTAAGAACAGCACGGGCACCTGTGCTACACATGATTATATTGTGTGCAGGACTAATTATTAACATTTAGCTTTGTTTCAGCCCTGCTGTCCTTAACCATATAGGTCACAACCCACGAGCTGAGAACTACTTAAACACTGCATTTTTTCTTCACTTCTGGGACCAAGAAGTGAATCTTGTGCTTGGATCTCAGTGTGAATATTTAGAGCTAAATGAGGCTATGCCAGGGGTGTCCAATCTTGCTCCTAGAGGGCTAGTTTCATGCAGTTTAACCCAAAAAACCTGCCTTAATGTTTCGAGTGTGCCTTAATTAGTTCAGGTGTTTAATTAGGGCTAAAGCTAAGCATTGCTACACAGCTGCTAAGGCAGGGGTCTCCAATTCTGTTTTCTTCTTCTGAGTTTAACTCCAACCAGCTCCAATACACTTCACTGGAATTTTCTAGATTTGTAAATCACTTTGGATTAAAGCGTCTGCTAAATGACTAAATGTAAATATAGATTTGCCTTGTCCCAAATGGCACACTTCATGTGCACTGTGTTCGGGGCACCCTACGGTCTTGTGGACTTACAATGCCCACCGCATTTCCACAAAGTCCACGACGCTTTAACCCAAAGTGTCCAAATCCAAATCCTAAATGTAAATATAGATTTGCCTTGTTCCAAATGGCACACTTCATGTGTACTGTGTTTGGGGCACCTTACGGTCTCATGGACTTTGTGGAAATGCGGTGGGCATTGTAAGTCCACAAGACTGTAGGGTGCTTCAAAGACCGCAAAAGTTTGAGGTGCCATTTGGAAGAGGGCCTTAAGCCCGAAACACACTGCACGATTTTCAGCTGTCCCAGAAAAAAGACTGTGATCGTGAATCACAGAGGTGGGTAGATACCCAAAAACTACTCAAGTAAAAGTACTTATAAATTAGAAATATTTACTCATGTAAAAGTAATAGTCTGAATAGCTAGTTAGTTACTAGCAACTGCACAGAGCTAATGGGGGTTTGGCGGGTGTTCATTTCATACTATGTGACAGCTTATTTAATGTATAAATTATACATTGTATTATAAGGTACATGTACAACAAACTGGTAATGTCACAGTGATGTTGTGTACTGTAATCGAATTTAGCTATACCTGTGGAACCGTAGACAACACATGCAGTGTTCATCTAATAAAGATCTTCATAGCTAGCCTTTGCAGATTTGCTTTCAACTGCCTGTATATCCAAAGCCATGTCTTCCATGCTCTTGACGTTCTTAAACTTTCTGTTACAATTATGAGTGAGAACCGCTTCAGACAACTCAGCGCATGCGGCAGGGAACTGAATCATTTGCGAATGGGCACCGCTCATTGCCTAGAGAAAAGTAGACGGCACGTTTGGAAAAAAACGCGACATGGCGCAAAAACATAAAACTGCTTACCTCAAGCTCTTATGCTTTCCTCTTTCGCCACTTCCACTTTTTTCAGCACACATAGAAACTATCACTCCTAAAGTATGATTTATCATGCTCTTTTTGTTTACCCCTAGCGCATACTGATGATGTTTTATTCTTCTATAGTAATGTGTGTCATAGTGTACGAGTCAACAAGTGTCATCATCGTACAGTCACACACACCGTAGCCAAGTTTATTAGATCTATTTTGCACAGTGTGACATGCAATGATCTTTTAGGATTGCTAAAATGTGGTACAGGTGTGTTTAATTAGGGTTGAAGGTAAACTGAACAGTGCCCCTGTACCAAGTTGTTAATAACCCAGTGCTACACTTCCTTGCATGCTTTAGATAATTTCTTACTGGTCCAAGAAAGTCTCTATGATATTTTGGCCTCTAGGTTTCCTCATTTCCCCCCATTCAGTGTTACTGTAACTCTTCAACCTAAATTTTCACCCACTCCCTTCGTGTACAACAGGGGTGTCTAATCCTGCAGAGTTTAGCTCCAACTCCAATTAAGCACACCTGAACCAGTTAATCAAGCTCTGCAGGCTCACTATAAATTTCCAGGAATGTGGGTTTGGAGCAGGCTGATGCTAAACTGTGCAGGACATTGGCCCTCCAGGAGCAGGATTAGACTCCCCTGCTGTGGAGTTTCAAACCGTGCTCAGATCTGTCAAGATACAAAAATGTTAGGCATAGAAATACCAAAATCTGCTTTTAGCAGGCAGAGATCTCAATATTAACACAAATGTGTCTCAACAAATTTCCAAATGATCTGAGCTATGTAATCTAAATCTTAAAATCCTTACTGTATGTCAGTTGACTTGAATGGATTTGTGTCTGTCTTGGCGTCTTTTCATTTCAGAACAAATGTCTGAAAGAAAGTCTCCTGACATATGAAAGAGCAACTTTTATAAACAGTGAAATATCCCTCTGGCACTGTCTGAACAATTTCAACAACAAAAGAATGTTTCTCATGAGACAGGATTACAACAAACAAGCTGACCACTATTATTTTTTTACTTTTACAGTACATTCACTTCTAATAGAGACACCACAGTTGTCCTTCAGAAACAAATCCATAGCTTTAAAATCAATAGATATCATTTATATATGATGAAGGCATATACTGTACGATGGTAGAGATATCACATATTTTTTTGGCTTTACCTCCTACCCCTGATATGCAAGCATCAACCCACATATCCAAAAGCTTATAAATGATCCAAAAGCTGCCATTTCTACTTCATCTTCACACCAGTATCTGTTTGGATTACACATATAACCTCTCTTTGTTTTTCTCTGCTACCCACCAGTATTTGTTTCCCTCCTCGCTTTCTCCTTCCTTGCATAAGAAGAGCTGCGTGTTTTCCGAGCTCAACTCCCTCCGGCAGAATTTCAATGGCCTTCTCCACTGCTACGTTTCCTGCTTAGGGATCAGTGCACAGTGCTGCTGCATCTACAACACACTTCAAAAGTAAAATCTCCTAACGTTCGCATTCTCACTGTGATGCCGTTGGTTAATCCTGGCCTACGCGCGGCAAAATCTGCAAAGATAAAACGAGACCATCGATTGGGTTCCCTTGTAAACAGCTGCACTGAAACGCCTTGCGATATGTACTGTATAGTGTGTTCTTATGTCTAGCTCATTATCGCACCACAGCAGAGCTTTAGAATATGAACATCAGCTGATAATGATATCTCCAGCATGGCTGGAGAGATCAGGAGATTTCTGCCCTTGTACACAGACACAATTAGTCAGTGCTGCTGATAAAACAGACGAGGCATAACCCAGGCTGTTGTTACGATGTGCAAGCTCATGAAATCTGGGTTAATTAGCAAGGCTTGCTAAGAAAAGCATCACTGCTGCTCATACTTAAGGTTTGCAATGTGGACAAACAATGAACCATAATGATAGTGATGCCTTTGAGCAAGCAGCACAGCCTAGTTAATGTAAACAACATTTTGGCTTGTTCGGTATCTTCAGAAAGTTTTGGAGCAGCTGTCTCAGGCGCTTATTTAGTTTTCACAGCTCCACAGCTTCTTTGGAATTGGTGTGACTTCACCTCCCGGTGACATCTTTCATAAGGTAAAATCCTCAACACTTACAAGTGTATTTCTCGAATAAAACGAGTCATCTTTCTTTTTTTGGCAGCAGGAGAACCTCGCAAGCTGCTGCCGCCCTAATTTTAAAACCTGACAGTGTTTCTCGACAATGACGGCTGACAGGAAACGCATCCACAACACAAATCCTCTAGTAGTCCTCTTTTTTTGGTTTTGCTTCAGAACTTCGTCTTAATGAACGGCAGCTGAAACCTTCATCCTGTAATTTGTCAGAAAAAGAGATGACTCAGTTAAAGGCCAAATACAAGATCCGCTTTGTAGGGAAATATGTCAGACGCCAAGAGGTAGAACCACAACGAGAAAACTGGAACGCTGTGACAGCTTCTTTCTGAGCTCACCTCATTTGAGGACTTCAAGGTTACGCAGATGTCCCAGACTCCAGTGCTTGTGTTCCTTCAAGTCTCAGAGCTGTAATGAGCTCATTACACACTCTCTGAAAATGTCATGGACCCAGGCTACAAGCACAGTTTTTCCTTCTCGAATAGCATGTGGTTTTAGGCCCTTTGCTGTAGAGCATGTGAGGCGAAACGCCATTGTGCGAACAACGAACTGAGTGCTGACCCAGAATTTTAAACGCGGTTCAAATGCCACATTTTACATTACGGTGCGATTCGTAAAAAGTCATTCGGTACTGTGTCTTTCAAAAGGTCAACTGTATGAAACAGCCATGTTCCGTAAGATACGGCGGTGTGAAGCATTCAGAATCACATTGCTACGACAACTGCTAACATTTAAACAAACCGATAAAGTGGCTGATATTTCGTAAAGGCATAGTTGACACAAAAATAATAATTATTGGCAATGTCAAAGTCTGATTTTGGTATTATTTGAAGAGAACTGAGAATTCTAGAATTGATGTTTACCTTGAATGTAAAGTCACTTTTTGATAAAAGCATCTTCAAATTGCACAAACGTAAATGTAAACAGAAAACCAGACACCTCGAGTGCCAGGAAATGGCAAAGTGGATACTGTGGGATGTAAATAATGAAGAACTAAAGCTAAAGGTAAAACTTTAATTATTTTGCTGTCTTGCCAGTTTAAATATGTTGTTGAAATTTATGTTTGCATCAGTACTGCTTTCATTGGGTTTTACTGTAATCCTTTGATTCTATACATACATCCTTCAGCTTAGCACACTTGAAACATTAACTCACCACCTTAAGGACCAAATTATGTAAAGCTTTATTACATGAAAATTAGAGGTTTTGTTGTGAAACTCCGTCTTGGCCTCGGGGAATTAAACATACTGACGCAAAAACGCCGCAATTAACTGTGACATAGCAGTTTGATTAAAAGTTCTAGGGACTGATGAGTAATTGCAAAGTATTTTAGGAAATCTTTGAAGCTGTTGATCGCTCCCCCTTCTTGGGAAAAAGTTGCACGCATACAGGCAGCAAACGGCATGGATAAAGGTTGTGGCTACAGGTCACTCCCCACATTATGTCTCTATTTGTAGTAATTAAAGATTTGTCCATCACTATACGCAGATGGAAACTGGCTTCTCCAGTAATTGAGGTGTAATTGCTACGTATTCACTCAGTAATGCATCCATTGATTCGAGTGTAATTAGGTTAATGCTTGATGCTGGGTCAAGAGTTAGAGGTGAAGTTGATGAATTTGTGCTGGGAAGTATGGAAAGTGTCAGTCTTGAGAATAGGGGTTGTTACATATTTGCTTACTCAGTATTTTTTCCCCTTGTATCTTCAGGAAAAACAATATTTTTGTCAGTGCGGTAGGAAATATATATGAATCATTAATCAGAAAAACAAGTCTTATTATCCTAATTTTGATTCTTCAGCAGAGATTCTCAAGTGTTTTAAGAATTTTAAGATATTATTACTGGAAAATTACACTAAAAATATCAAGAAAACGTTTACTTTGACACAGCACAGCAATTCTCCAGAGCCATTTATATTTGCATGGAGGTCATGGAGACCTTGAAAAAAGTCATATCACTATATGAAAGACAAAGAGATGAACTGCAGCACATTTCAGCATTAGTATTTGATATAAGAGAATAAAGCTGTGATTTTTTTATTTTTTTTAGGCTAGGGTTGTAGAGAGACACAAAGGAGTTAGTGCGGCTGACATCATCAGAACCGAGAACGATCAGACTTCATTTCGCTTCAGGCTGAGGACAGATGAACCTGCCCGACTTACGGTACTCAGGGCTTTGTTTGAAATTGAGGTTAGCTGCGCACACAATTGCATCTTGTTGGGATTGTAGTTCCACTACAGCTCTCTATCAAAGATAGACCTTGTTTAGTTAACAAATGTCTAAGCTAACAAGACATTAGGACATATTTAATATATTTGTTTCTTGTTAAGATGTTAACATAAGCTAACAATGTTTTTAGTGAACATGTTACCACGTGTCTAAGCCTAAAACAAGTTGGCGTATTGCCAGGCTAACAACACATTAGCATGTTAGCAAATTGTCAAGCTAATAACATGTCAACACAGTTAAATTACCCCTGCTGAAAAAAACAGTGTATGCTGGTTAGGCATGTTTTGACGCTGGGATGCTGGTTTATGCTGGTTCAGCACATGACCAGCATAAACCAGCAAAGGACCAGCATAAACCAGCAAAAAAACAGCATAAACCAGCATCCCAGCATCAAAACATACCTAACCAGCATACACTGTTTTTTTCAGCAGGGACAACAATGTGTTAGCATGTTGCTAAGCCAAGTTACCACACTGCTTGTTTAGCATAATTTTAACAAATCTATTATTTAGCCTACATGTGTAAATAAGTGAATATTTTAATCACTGGAAGTCAGATGTAGTTATTTGGGTTTATTGTTCATGGTAAAGTTATTTTGTTTAGGCTACTTGTTATGTTTCTGAACACACGACTTGATGAAAGATTTTATTTTTTATTTTTTTTATTATTTTTTTTTTTTCTCTTTCAGGTGCACTTAAATACATCATTGATATGTTGCTAANTTTTTTTTTTTTTTTCTTTCAGGTGCACTTAAATACATCATTGATATGTTGCTAA
>SCHK01113454.1:386-12817 GCA_004124795.1 Poropuntius huangchuchieni
GTTTGAAAGTGAACTAATCCTTTAAATTTAAATGTAAAAGGTAACATTATTTAAAATTAATAAAGTAAATATTAGTTAAATTAATTTAAGTATTGATGCAGTTTGTGTAAAAGTTAAGGCAAAAAAAAAAAAAGAACAAAAATAGAATGTGGGTTAATGCTTATGTAAATTTCCCCCAAAACCAGGCTAGTAATTAGGCCTTCACCTGTCACTCAATCATCAACATGTAACATTCCAATTTTTCTACACTCTCCCCAAACCCTCATCTGTTCCTGCTAAGCGCTGAGGCTACCAGCCTAATATTGTGTTATTTTGTCTCCTTTAAAGAAAAATCGATTGTGAGATATTGCAGTAGAACAGAATTATTCCGGGTGCAGTGTGGCAGTTTGCAGATAAGAACCTCGGCTAAGTAATCATAAATATTAGCATGATCCCGGCGGCCACATTTGGAGATGCTCAAACTAGGAGAATTCATCTCCCTGTTCTAAAGGCAGCCCGATGCGGACATAATCCCAGTTATATCCTTTACCAAAGAGGACTTACAGCTAGCCAACAACCATTGCTCTCCTCAAATATCACCCTAGATAGGCTTTTCTCTCATAGTGACGGTGGATTAAGGAGATGGACAGGGGCACAGACTGTCATTGGGGGGTATGTGTGTGTTTGAGTGTGTAGTCATGAGACGTTCGTATTTTATTCGAATGGCAGGGAAAGCGTGGCCTTTGGTTTCTTTGTATCTGCACGCACAGTGTCAGCGATAGGATATCAGTAAAAATCCACTGCTGTTTGTAATTTACCTGCTTGCAGGTTTTTGGGTAAACAGGAGATTTTATTTTAACTCCTTGTCAGTGCCAGAACAAACAAATATTTGTGTATTTATTTATAAATAAATAAAACTACCAAATCAATGCTATAAATTTCACTAGTTTGACTTCTTAAAAGTCATTAAAGGAGTAGTTTAACCAAAATTTTAACTAGCTATAATTTGCTTTAGACTGTTTCAGCTTGTAAACAGTGCTTGATCTCTGCAGATTTCTCTCCTGATTCAGACATGACAATTTTTTTTTTACTGCAGAAAGCATGAATAGAGCGCTGATATTTTAGGCGAAAGCAATGGTTTGAAGTTAAAAATGTGTTGATGAATTTGTTGAGGAAGTCATGTCAATTCCTAGCTTTTATCAGCTGTTTGGACTCTCATTCTGACGGCACCCATTCACTGCAAGGGGATCCATTGGTGACCAAATTTTTCCAAATCTGGCCTGAGGGTAAGTTTTATTTTTGGATGTACTGTTCCTTTATGTCATCTTGTTTTTCCTTAATAAAGGATGGAATGGTTCAAATAGTTATTTATAAAGTAATTCAGAATGGAGCTTGAAATTATTCATTAGCAAGACCCACATTCTCTCTCTCTCTCTCTCTCTCTCTCTCTCTCAAAAAAAAAAGCAAAAACACGAAAATGAGTTGGAGCAAAAATCAATGGCAGAGAAAATAAGGGAAAGACAGAAAAGGACAGCAGGAGAGTGAAAAATGTGTTGATTTGTCCGCATGGGCTGTGTGTCTCTGGAGATGCACGTAGGGATTCACAAAAAGATAAATTGCCTTGTTGCCGTGGTTCCCTCTTTCTATACAGTCACTGAACACGTGTGAGTTTACATGCATGTGTGTTTTATTTCGGTGCTTCCGAAGTGCCACATTTCTGGGCGCAATTGTAAGGCAGGATTTATTCCACAACTATGTTTTGAATCTCCATGACACAGTCAAAAACATCTGTCTTCGTTTGAACCCATCTTTGGTTTTCACCATGAGAGAAAATGACATCTCCCATGAGTCCTGCTGGATATGCAGCAAGTGCAAATCAGCCTCGACTTGCCCTTTCCCAAGCAAATCAATTCCGACACCCTTGGAAGTGTACTGCATCCTATTGTCCCTTGCCTACATGGCTTCTCCTCGCCGGTGAACAAATTTGAAGCCAGTCATGGCCTTTGATCAAAAGGACTGTGGTTGGATCCTTCTAATACACATATCGTACCAGGAGACAACAGTGGAAGGGTCTGTCTCGGAATCCAGGTCAAGGAATAAATGAAATAAGGTCTGCGAAAGAAATGGAGAGGGATGGAAAGAACGACTTGAGGAAAAGGAGTCTCTAGAGAGAAAGACACAAAAGAGCCTGTTGCCATTGCCGGGCAATCGGTTTGTATTCGTCCGCTGGGACTGGGTGCTCGTAAAAGAACAATGTGGGACATGACAGATAAAATATTCAGGCTTATATCAGGCTCTCTATGGACCTTGAATTTTAACCATATTCTGATATTATATTTATTAGATCTGCAAATTGGATGTCCTTCAGAAAGCTTCAGGATTTTTTTTTTTTTTGCTTTCCTTAGTTCACTGACATCAAAAATACCACCACACCTAAAATACTTGTGTATCATGTTTAAAAGCATCATGTGATCACACATTTTTGCACAATTATTGCTCATCAAATGACACACAATAAAAATTTGTTCGTTGTACAGCAATGTAAAGACAACACAAATAAGAGATTTATTTATTGTACATTTATATAGATAACTCTCACACAATAAATACATTTACTTCACTTTTTATTTAGATCTATTCTAGATTTACAATAATTCTTATTTTTATGATGGATCGTCATAGTCTAATCGAAAGTCTAGCACTAAAAGCATTTGAAAAATAGCAAAAAATGATAAAGAAAATGTAGAAGGATTCCAATTTTCTGTGTGACCTTCACATAACAAAAAGTTTGTTTTATCAAAAAAATAATCCTTGGGATTTATTTATTTTAAGTGCCAGAAAAAAGGATCATGCACTTCATAGACATACGTCAAAAAAGGCCTTCTGAGTTCTGAAGAAAAATACATTGATTCCACACATTATCCTCAATAACAACCTGATACTACAGCTGAAAGCTGAGGTTATCCACAAATGCTTCACCGAATCAAAACATCTTTCTCCTTTTATTTGTATCTCACCCTTCCACGTTGAGCTCTGAAAAATTGCCACCACTATTGAGTCATTCCAAACAAAATAAATAAAATGGTCATTCTCTGGCCAAATAACTTCTCTGCTGATCACGACAACATCAATCTTCAACCCCAAGATTGCTAAAACTGTTGCCATAGTACTGGTTTTTTATATACACTTTTTTCACCATCTCTTTTACCAAGCAATATCTTGACACATCAAGGATAATAGCTCTCCAATGCACTCTTCAAAAAAGTCGCCGTCAAATAGATTACCATTGATAGCTCTCAGCGGTTATAGGCCCAAGCCAATAAACACCAAGGTTTGTCATTCTCAGACTTTCAGAAGATGGTTTGAGTTCATTGATGCAGGTCCATATAGACCAATATAGAAGATTTTTGATCTTTTCTAGCATCCATATTCCACCGCCTTCAAAAAAATCCACATTTTTACTTGAGCTCCAATGCTTTGAGAAGTTTAAACTGAACTTTTGGTAACCTTTGAGCAATAACTATCTGAACGAAAGCAGTGCCAGGGAACATCAATTAAATCTCGGACACGAGCTAACAAACAAGCAGGGACGGGTACTTGAGGCAGTCTTTATTGTATTGTTTAATGAGTGGATATGTCAACAGTTCTCTCGCTACCGGCATTTATCCTGCTCACCACTCAATATCCTGTGAAAACAGAAATATTTACATAATTAATTACATTCCCAGTAATTAAAGGAGCAAATAAACAGGCCGGTGTTGGAGACTGATGACATATTTTGAGGAGATTCGAAGCACTGAAAGATTCATGCTCCTGAAAAGGCAAAGAAGGCAGGAGAGCTCTAAAATGTATGCAAATGAAGCTGGAATATTCAAGGTTCAGGAAGATGTTGTGTCAGGGGATTTTTAGAGCTATGAATGAAAACATCGCTCTCAAACTTTAGCTGAACTTTCTTAAGCACATTAAAATGTAACACAGTGCAAAAACTGTATTTTTACATCATAATTTAAAAACAACTCAAGGGAGAAAGCAATTAGCTGCAGATGCCAGAATAAAAAAACCAAACATCCAAAATAACAATTATTTTCATGTTACAGAAGAAAAAGGACAAATATTAAAATTGTATTTTGTATAAATGAATTTAAAATATAACACTAAAAATGCTACAACTGAATGTAGGTATCTCAACATTATTTACAATTTACAATTATTTAAAATATATATTACTTTTATATAATTAAAATTTAATAAATATAAGTTTAAAAAAAAAAACTTTAGTGAGTGTTAGATGATTACAAAAGGTAACATAAATGTAAAAAATAAGGGATATAATAATCACAAATAAATAATCACCACAATTAAAAAAAAATGCTAACAAAGAAAAATACCAGTAGGCTATATTATGACATGCATCCCTAATAGTAAGGTTATTTACATATCACAAAAGCGTATTTGTTGTACAATGTTTAACAGACAAAACTCCACTCAATGTTTCACATTTGGCTTTGTAATAATTTGTTTGGTACCAGCTTTGCTTTATTTGCTAAGAAAATAAGGACCAGATACAAATAAATCTGTGTTTTGTCTCACATGCAGGCTGAAAAACTACTGTATATATGCAAATACTAAGCTTCTCACCTTTCATGTGTTAAAATGCAAAAGAACATGAAACCACATCAAGAAACCAGATCCACTGGCCCTGAAGCAACTTGGCTGTCAAATCTCCCGCTCTCTTCTCTCTCTCTCTTTCTCTCATAACTGCACATGAGCGAGTTGTTGTTTGAACAGGTGCACAAGGAAAAATCTTGCTTTGGTTCTACAGCTCGAGGTACCTCAGCATCTTCCTCTCATTAAGTTCATCAAAAACATATTTGTTTTGACATGCCAGACACTTAACACTTCTGAGAGGCACTCCGGGGAACCACATCTATGTCTTACATCCTTCACCAACACAAAGCCACCCAGCAGCCTGCCAAGAGCACTGAATTGATATAAATTTAGATCCGTGTGTGTTCCTGTGCAGTGAGAGAGAGAAACAGAGTGACCTTCACTGTGTTAAAAGGTGCTATGCAGGGCACTGTGCTCTGAGCAAGGTTATTAATATTAACTAAACCAAATTTGGTAACACTTTACAATAATGTTTCATTAATTAATACATTAACTAACATTAACAATGAACAGGACATTTGCTACTATATTTATTAATACATGCTAACGTTAGATAGTTCATGTTAGCTCAGGTCCATAAAATAATATTAATAGATACAAGTTTGGATTTTAATAAAGTATTGCAAAATGCAAAAACTAACATTAAATAAGATTAATACATGTATTTTTAATTGTTAGTTCATGCTATCTAAATTAGTTAATGTTATCAAATTGAACCTTACTGTAAAGTGTTACAAAATATTTTTATTTGTATTACTTGAAACAAAATAAACATACCTGAAATACAATAAAATAAATATAAAAAGGATCATTTAGCCTAATTTAACTTGAAGTACTAAAAATAAATAAAATGGAACAGAAACTACATACAGTGCAAA
The DNA here is from genome assembly GCA_004124795.1 of Poropuntius huangchuchieni. Lineage (NCBI taxonomy): Eukaryota > Metazoa > Chordata > Actinopteri > Cypriniformes > Cyprinidae > Poropuntius > Poropuntius huangchuchieni. The sequence continues at coordinate 5,912 of SCHK01113454.1, forward strand.
AATGATTTTCAAAGTTGTACAGCAGAGATTATGGGAGTATGAATAATAAGAAATGCAATTTAATTATTTTGTTTAATTCAATGTGTACAATAATTTCTTTGTAATTAATTGTACAATTTACCAGCAATTTCTAATTGAAAATTGTTTCAAAATATTTTAAAACAACAAATAAAAATGACAATAATTAATAAAACTTTTAAACTTAATAAAGCTAAAATTAAAGTTAAAACAAAATATAAAAGTAAAATCACATTCCTAATAACAATAACTATAATACAGAAAATTATACAAAAATAACAGGTTTAAAGTTTTTGCTAAGTGATTATTTAAAAAAAATTAAACTTCAGTTGCATGGGCAAAATCTGTAGATTTTTTTTTTTTTATGTTTATGCCATGAGAGATAATAAAAGATGACAGAATGTTCATTTTGAGTCAGTTTTAGGAGAAGTAACAACAAGCCACATAATCTGAAGTGTCATTTATATCTATTGCAAATAATGTAGTCCTGCACATCGGGAAGCTCGGGAGAACAGTCTCTTCTCAAGTCCTTTTCTCAGCAAAGCTTTTCCCGCCTTTTAAGAAAGCTTCATTTCATTCAGAAAACAGCTTAAACAGCAGACGTGAATCGATGGCCTAATCTCATTTGTCATCCTTGCTTGCCTCCATTAAGAGCAGTGATGAGATTAGCTAATCTGGGAGGACGGGTGACGGCAGAGCAGCGGAGTGTTGCTGGCTCCACACAGGAAGTCCAGTGCTCACCATCCCATCACAGTGGATGAGACACAGCAGCCCAAGGCTGACAGCTTCCTGTCCCGGCAGAGGATACACACACAGAGAGCCATCACTTCTATATCTGATCCATATATCAATACGCATTACACACACTCTCGCACACACAAGACAAATCACATAAGGCTTTGGCGTTTGGCTCTTTCTCAGAAAACAGTGCCGTTTGTGCCAGGCAATATCAGAATTTATTCTTACCATTTCATTACAGCTGAGCTTTTAAGAAATCATATTTACCACCTCAGGCCTAGGCCTGTAACCGCCACTGACCACTACAGGGGATTTGTCCACCATAGATATTCAGATTAATAGTCAACAAATATTCTTCATGCAACATATTTATTCTTAAAGGGACAGTCCACCAAAAATTGAATCACCGTTTTTCTTATACATGTTATCTCAGGCAGAATGACTCTGTTATCATTCACTTACCATTCACTTGTTTGTGAAAAAATAAATAAATAAAAATAATACAATGACAACAATAAAAAATAATTTAGGGTGATAGTATCAAAAGTGAACAGGCAAATACAATGAAAGCATTCTAATTTAACCAAGTCAAAATATCAATATGAATCATTTTGAAATGTTTTTGTTTTTAAACAAAATGATTCACTAGAATGAATCAATTTTTTCATTAATGTGTCTTTAAACTATTTTCTTCAAATTTAAAGTATACACAATATTCAAAAGTTTGGGGCCGTTTATATTTTCATTTTTTAATAGTTTAAATTAATAGTTTAATTCAGCAAAACATATTAACACATTAAACTGATCAAACATAACATTTTAGACTTTTACATTGTTACAAAAATATCTTTCAAATAAATAAATTTCTTTTGAAATTACTCTAAAATGTCTAAAAATATATGCAAATGAAAAAGTAATTTCAAAATATTACTGTTTTTACTGTATGATCAAAATAAAATCAGTGAAAATGAAAAAATTTTCCCAACTCAAACTTTTGAGCGATAGTTTACTTTTAAATATCTTATAATATGATTTGATGCTGAATTTCATTTGGACGGGCAAAAGCACAAAGCAGTGTGGGTCACAGCTGGTGTTGCTAAGAGAGGGAGGAAGGGAGGCTTGTTTGTGACGTCCACCCTAATGACCCCGATCATCAAGTACCATCAGTTATCCTAAATCAGGTTAGGTCGAGGGTCGTCTAGACAATGTCTGGTGGGTTTCCAGGCAATGCTCCATGTCAGCGCACCCATTCCCGGTCAGCTTGCGGTCAGTTTATTCCCCGCGCGCTCCTCTCTGGTTTACCTGCTATAGACTTCTGCTGGTTTCAGCGTTCGAGTCTATTCATTGTCAGTGTATTTGGCAGAGCTCTATGCACTTAGCGTAGTCCGAGAGTTCTGGTTACCGCTGCCAGGCAGATGCGGTAACGAGAGGTGGGGCTGCTTACAGTAATAGGATGAGGTTGGCTCACATTAAAGCTATTATTCTATTTCCCTTCATTACATCCACCACTTCTCTCTCTGTGGTTTTGTTTGTGCAACATAGTAGTTTTGTCACGAAGCCTTTGTCAGAAAAACCTTTGTGCGCCCATCAACACCATAATCTGATTGTCTATTAGTGTTGCTGCCAAATGTTGTGACTTAATAGTGTTGTATAATGAAGAAAACATTAGCATTCACTCAATTAGCAGATGCTTTTGTCCAATGGGACTTAAAATGAAGAAAAACACAAGCAATTTGACAAAACAAAATAACACAGTAACAAAAATCCAATTTTAAAATAATATAAAATAATTATTTATACATTTTCTTTTTACAACAAAAATAAAAAATGTCTTATAAAAATATACAAAAATAAATAAAAAGCAATATTAAAGTTAGTTCCAATCTAACACAACTTCTGTTATCTCAGGTTTCAAGCATTCATTTGTTTATTTTCCTTTTTTCTCTCTCTCTCCCTCTCCGCTCTCCCACAGAGTGTGAGTGTGTTTGGCAGCTGCAGTGAGGGCAAATTAGAGAGGTGAAGTCTCTCCCTCTCTGGCACTGAGGCGCTGGCTGGCATGTGGGACAGGGCAGGGGTAAACTGGACAGGTTGCAAACTGGCAACCAAGGCCAAACTCCCAATGTCAGCTTGGAGCGGAGCGGACGGGCCCTGGTGACATCTGTTCATTGGGTAAAATAGGCCATTTCTGAATGCCAAGGCACTATGTGTCCTAACAGAATAACCTTTAGATGGCTGCACACATGCAGACACAAGACATTTGCAGACACTCAGCAGTTCTCACTAACTGTCAAATACCAAACAGTTTCGCTGGTAAATTTGGACACAGAAATACCATGCTTTTTTCTGTTCAATTATACGGCATACTTTCAAATAGCTGTGGAGATATTACATAAATATACAACAATTCAAATGTGGTCTCTCTCTCTCTGTACACTGATTATATATTTCTTATTATTTCTTTTTATAATCTATGTTGAAAACGGTTGTGCTGCTTAATAATTTTGTGTAAGCCATAATACTGTTTTCAGGATTCAAACAGAATTTTTTGGAACATTACAAATGTTTTTACTGTTACTTTTGATCAATTTAATGATCAACTGAATGTGTCTTTGATGAATGCAAGCATTCATTTCTTGAAAAAATCATACTGACCCCACACTTTCGCTGATCAGCATCATATTTCAAAACAACTTTTTTTGTAAGCCTGTCTCTGTGAAATTTAACATTGATCACTTGAATCATCCCAGTACACTTCCTCTTAAAAAAAAAAACTCACAGCATTCCGAGAGTCCTCTATGATTTATGGATTATGCATTTATTTCATTTTTCTTTCAGAGCATTTGTGATCTCTCTCGCTCCCACCTATTTCTACTCCCACACAGAGACGCATCACATTCTAATTGAGAAATTTAGATGGTGAAGGACAGTCCATGAATTAATCATGTTCAAAACTCAATAGGAGGTCTTGCTTGCACTTGCCCCCTAAGATCTGAACTCCAAAATGCAAAATCACCCAAAGCTATATTTAAGAACATATTCATATTCTTTTTCTCACAAACGCTCTCAGACCTGCTCGGTGAGCGTGAAACCGACGAGCTCCGGATCAATCCATGCAGAAGAAAAGACCATGGCCACAAATGAATATGACTATGAATGATACCCTTGCTACTGTATAAATACTTGTGGATTGCCATGACCTGGAGATCTGTCATTCTGAGAATTTTGATCTTTTTTTTTTTTTAATTCTCTTTCTTAAATCAGAGGAATATTTAGAGTTAAAATATATTACCACAGAAAAGAAAACAATTCCAAAAAGGCACCAACACAGAGTCCTGTAAATTTCTGCTCTATACCATCCATATACCTTCTGAATACTGGGAAAAGATTATTCCCATTTAAGGTGCAGCAGGAAGAGAAGCTCCTGAAGAGATAGGGCAACAAATCCCATTCCCTCACCATTCCAACAGAACATGTAATAGCAGCAATTGCTTTTATGGTGAATGACTGTAATAATACACTCCTGTTACCAGTCAATAGCTTCTTTGAGCCAGAACACAAAGTCCTCAGACGCAAGGCTGCTATCAGTCTGATGGACTTAGTCAGCTTTACACTGCTTCTGACAGGAGATTATTGCTCAGATGGAAGGATGGAAACAGGCGTTAGGAAAGGTTATCAAACCGGGCTGACCTCTGTTTCAGTGTTATATAGAGAAATGACATGAGAGGAAATCACTACATTGAGCTGCTTGGTGTCACATATAGCACTTGCACACAATTACCTGAAATAAAGACACTCACTGCTCACTGATTAATGCTGCAAAAAAATCAGACAATATCATTTTAAGAAACAAATTGTGATTTGACATTTAACATTTTAGAGAATGTACAGTATGTTTAAATAGGCCTTGTTTTAAAAAACAAATAATACAACTTTTAGTTTTTATTTTCTCTCATATTGTACTATCTACAAATTTATGTTAATAAAATATTACTGAAATAAAAATATCCATCCATCCCTCCCTTTGTGTGTGTGTGTGTAAAAATTATATTAAAATTTATATTAAACAAATTGGTAACATTTGACTTCTAATGCATTATAAAGTAGTTTTCATGCATTCATTTTGCCTTGTAATGCATCTTATAATGCATTGTATGATCTTATGAATAATTATAACCATAGTTCTAATACATTATAATACTTATCTAATGATTTAGAAAGTATAATTAATCATAGAATGACAAACAAACTTTCAAATATTTTAATGCATTTTAACTATGCATTTCAATCGTTTATGAAGAGATATAATTTATCCACAGTATATATGTATATAAATGTAGAAGTTCTATTAACATTTATTATATATAAATGTATTAATTTATATTTAATTTATATAAAGCAGAACATTCTCTGAAAATAAGTCTCATGATCTTAGCTAGTTTCACTTTTCAAGGAAATATATCTTAAAGTAAGTTTGCATATTTCCCACTGCATAAAAAAACTATGAACAAGGGTGAAAAAAAAGAGTGGCAGTGTTATATAGTCTATACATGCATCTGAATGTGATGTGAATGCAGTTATATGCATATTGTTTTTCTCAGAGCTGTTAAATGCTAATAATATTCTTTTTACAAGCCAGATTTATTATTTTTCTGCCACGTCTTTCTTCGCCCATGCTTTTTTGTCTCCTTGCCTTCCCTTATCATTTTCTCTTTGTTCTGAAATCCAAATGCTTTTAAATAATTCCGACAAAAATACAGACCTGAAAAATGCACTTTATTAATGCATTCATTCATTCCCTTTTTGTGTATTGTTCATCTTTTATTTCATTGTCCCTTTTTATTTATATAGACACCAACCAACTTTTTTCAGACAATAACTCATTATCCATCTTTTGCTGAGTTAATAATGGACTTTAGCTAGATTCCTATCATGCGCCGATCCATTTCCCAGCACACTAATCTGTGCATGAAGATTTCTCTCTTTTGTAATTCCCCCCGTCTGCTGGCAGTTGGCTAGAGAGCCCAGGCAAACATTATATATATATGAATACAGACACTAAATGGAAATCATGTCTGCCATCCATCATATGTAGATGTCAGGCCCCTGGCACTGCCTACCGGAGCTGTCAATTTAATCGTCTCTGTTTCTTTAGATACTCCAGCCCAACGCTGTTAATTCTATTATCCCGCAGAACAGTGTGTGTACGGAAGTATGATTGAAGAGTGTGTGTATGCTGTCAGTAATACATGGGTCAGACTGAGACTTTAAAAACAACAATAATGTCCTTCTAATATCAAACTGAACCTGAAGCATAGCATTTTAATTAGCAGGATCTCGCTCTCACTCACTCAGTTAATATATGAGCTATATTAAAGTTATTGTGCGCTTTTTCAGCAAAAATAAATGTTCAAATAAGATCTAATTTATTTTTCCTCCGTAAATCTTATTAAATACCGCTTGATTTATGTTTTAAGAGCACACATTAGTATATATTACCTAATATATTATATTATTTAATATTATATTTAAGCCCTAGCTATCGCACACAAGAGTGCAGTTGTTTCTAATATAATTACCCGCACCCTTGAACATGATTGCAAGTCTAATATTGCTTTTACACAACATTTCAGTGAATAATCGAGTGACTTACTTTTTAATAACTTACACTTTACATTCAGTTACTTCGTCTATTTTTGCTCTGACAAAAAAAGTTTGCTCCTGAAGGATTCAGCGTCATTGAACGAGTTGAGTGACTCATTCATAAAGATGGTCAGTTGTTTCATTACAAAATGAATCAGCATGTTTGAAAAAAATCAGCTGACTGAATGATTCAAAGGACTTATTCATATCTGTATTGTCACTTGTCGCCACCTACTGGCTAAACGTGTAACCTGCAAAAACACTGAAAAACAACACAGACTGACAGTCTGTAATGCATAAACAAATACTCCTTAAAGGGATACTCCGCCCCAAAATGAAAATTTTGGCATTTTTCACTTAGCCACATGTCGTTCCAAACCTGTAAAAGCTTCGTTCGTCCTCAGAACACAATTTAAGATATTTTAGAATAAAGGCTTGAGACTGTCCAATTGACTGCCTGGTAAATTACACGTTATGATTGAACCACCGATGGCAGATGGAGTATTCTGA
>SCHK01113469.1:211-10323 GCA_004124795.1 Poropuntius huangchuchieni
TAGCAGTTGGCAAGGGGTAATCAGTCTTATGTTTCCAATACAAATAAGAACAATCTACCTTTTCATAACTGCATTTATAAAGTTATAACCAGTCTTGAAGAAAAAAAAATTAGTCTTAAAAATGTAGTCACCTAGTCTAAACAGTTTATGCAACGGGCCCCAGGTAGCATTTAAATGAATTATTCACTCCTATTGGTGTATCTATGAAAACTTTGTTGAACAATCAGTAATATTACTGCATAGAATGGCAATCTGTCCATCTGGAACAAACACGGACAAAAGCAGAGTGCTACTAAGAGTGCTACCCTGTTTATGGTCTCTCATGGAATGCTGCTTAGCCAATCAAATTTGAGGAAAAGAACTAAAGGGATAAAGGCAGTTTACTTATTTTTCTCTAAGCTTTCTGTACACTTGTAAGTGGCAGGTATACACTGTACTCTTTATGTAACATGAAATTGCATCTACCCTCTCAAGGAAGTATGGCTTCTGTAATTGTTACGCTTTCCATGTTTTCAAACACTCTACTTACCTGGCATACAGCATCTGTGCACAGACTGTTTATAAGCACTTCCTCAGCCAAATGAGACGGAGCCCCCTCACTTCTCACTGATTGGTTTTTATCAGTATGCTCCACATATCGACAGCAGAGTGCCTGCAACGGCAGGGAAGAGATGTTACTCAGGTTAAACAAACGAAATGTTTAAAGAGAGGCTGGGAAGGGATATCCTACTCTTGGCAGCATTAAAGGCAGAGATAGAGCTGGATATGTGGGAGGACTTGGTTTCAGAGAAGCTGCTGATGATACAGTCATACCCTCCTTAGTGATAATATGTGTGTCTAAAATCTTGCCTGAAGATAGATGAAATAACATGAATATGACCACAGTCTGACATGCTGGTATTTGTTGAAGAATTAATAGCTTGACACGTCTCTTTGCCTCAAACCACATCATGCAGTTGTTTCGGCTGTTTGTTAAAGATTTTTATACACTGCTTATGATTCATGATCTACTGAAGAAAAAGCTGTATCTTCTTTCACTCTCCTCCACGCTGACTGTCCGATGGCTTAACGTAGGTAATGATTACATCTCACATTACATTCTCAGGCTTAAATAAAAGCTACAAGCTTCATTTAAAAGAATTTTGTGGATTTATTTTCAAATCTCTACATCGTCTGCGCTGATTATTGATTATGGAAAAGTAATGGAGTCTGGATTAACTGGTCTCTTTCTATTATCCACTTTCATTCCTGAAGGATCCTCTGAGGAGGCCATAGGCAGGAGGCTCACACTCTTTTAAACCTGAGTCATAAAAGTCTGTTTAATTCCCATTTAATGGCTTTAACTGAGGCACTACACTGTGGGATATCAACATCACAAGGGTATAAAATAAAATAAGACCACAATTTGAAAGATGAAAAGACCAACAGACTCATCATCCCACATTTCGAAGGTCTGAATGCTGCTAAGAATTTGGAGCTTGTTGATTTCTCTTTTTGAACAGTTAAGAGCTTTGTGTCCATAACATTTGTTTGTCTGCTCTCCTGCTGTGATAAACCCAAAGGAACTGAATTATAGGACCAGCATGTAATGTGTTCAAGCACCATGCTGCCTAACAAAATCATTTGAACATTTATTCTTTTGTTTGAGCTGGTTAAATTTTTTATATGTGATTTAAAATTTAGGTAGTTAATGTTGATATTCTTTATATCTGTCCTCTTTATTTTTATTTCTGATGTGCTGATATTCCTCTGTAGATGATATATATATATATATATATATGTACAAGCAAAATTGTCAGTAGCTGAGGAAGGTATTTTTTACACCAAAAACAAAATACTTTTGTGAAAGTATTCTTAGTTTTTAATATCATGGCTATATTAAAAGTTGCTGTTTGGGCCACAACTGTACAAATAATTCCTACTATGCGAAAGAAATGAAGATTGAATGAAGACGATGACGATTCTAAAACCCTTTTGTTGAAACGACTCTCCATCTCTGTCTCTTGCTCTCTATGTGATGACCAACTCTGTCAAAACAACAGTGATTTTCAACAGTGATGGAAACTCCACTAGTATTCGACAGCAAATTGAATGTCTTGTGTGTGAATTACAGACACCCAACAGAAAGCATCATGCATTAATCTGTTAGTCATAAATGTATTCTTCCTCACCACAGAAAATAAAATGCAAAAAGGGAATGCACTGTGAATCACAAAAGACCAGATTTAACAGCCTAAAAAGTCCAGTTGCTTGTTACTAATGAGTCTCATTAATTCACAGCACATGTGAGATCAGTCATGATATTTTTTTCATATTAACCACCTTCACGTTTGCATTCAAAATATCAGACCTCACGCACTCTCTTCACCGTGGAACACTGTATAAAGACAAATGAGATATACATCCAAGCTTTAAAATCCTCTGCTGACATGTTCATGCCGAAGGCACTACTGTGAAATAGCAAAATCGCCACCTGTGTGCCACTGATTAGAAGACGATGCCCGTTTTAATTAGCAAGCCTAAAGCCATTCAGAATCATACCAGTCCACAAATCACAATACCATAAATATGATTTAAATAATAAATAATCCCTTTTTCATTACATTTAATTACATACTATTTTACACAAATTTAATATAACGGCTGAAGATTTATTTCACGCAGACCATTAACGATCAAAAATCACAGCAGTGTTAATGCGACTAAAACATCTTTGCCATCATTTCCGTTCCTATTACCTTTCCATTCTCAAATAAGCCATCTGATAAGCATCAGTGATTTAATCATCCTTTGTTGGCTTACAAATGGTTCTCTGTGTGAAAAAACGCATCTGTTTGAGCATGCCCCTGTCTTGTCCTTAATTAGACTCTAAAACATGGCTGACCTCTACAAAAGACTTCCATCCATCAAGAGAACCAAAATAATGTGACGATGGTCAAAATTAATAGAATGACTAATATATGCATTTTGGAAGCCCCAAGCATTAAAAAAGCTTAAATCGATATTGAAAGTGTTGCGTTAATTGATTTTACAATTGTTTTGTTTGTTTCTGATGCACATAATTGCCTTAGCAAAAGAAAAAATAAACCAAACCGAATGAGTCCCAAAGAATATTATGTTTTTGTCTTATGTTGCTGTTCACATGCGGGAATCTCCTGGAGCATATTTAATACAAAAAAAATGTTAATTACCCAAATGTTCAAAGCTTTGTTCCTGAAGGCCACATTTTACTCTAGGTCATATGATCATTCCTTAATATTTTAGTGATGCAATTAATCTGTGCGTAGTGTCATAAGTCTATATCATACTGAGTGGGTTTCTGTCTTCAAGCTATAACCCAATAGGATGTTTGTGTTACTTGCTAAATGGTTTATTAATTGTACTGTCACAACAAAACATTACATGCTCTTCAGTTTGAAATAAAATTGTTTGCTGTATTGTTTTGTCTCGCTCTAAGACAGCTCTATATAGGTGTATACTGGGTGTTTCCAATGTAGCATGACAGATTTATGCTACGGGTGAAAATGAATGGATGTATGGACTTCAAGAATCATAATAAACTATATTTGTTATCATATTTAAAGACACTTTTGCAGCTTACCCAGTCTGTCTCAATCCACTGCATCTCAGCTCACAGAGAGACTGGTACCTGTTGGAAGGATAAATCAAATTTAGGATATAGATTTCGAGGTGCTATTAGTATAATACACAAAATGAAGTAAGAAGAGACAATGAGTGAGACTACAAGTCAAAACAAACGTACACTCGCATGCACAAATAACAGATGGATTGAAAACAGTTTGACAAAGCATATGTTACTATCAAAAAAGTAAACCAATTTGTGGGGCTGGACAAAAGCTGTCAGAGCAGAATATGATTTGAGAGCAACCATCTTTTTCAGCGTGTCTGGTTAAAAAGCTTAGTTTAGCTGGTCAGGTATTAAAGATCAGTTTTAGCTTCTTTTAAAAGATGGATTGTTAATTGTTTTTTTCTTCTTCTTATGTGTTAGTAAGTCATTTTTGATGTCACTAGTTAACTTTATTAGCGGATTTAGAGGGCCGAGGCATTTATTTGGGGTTAGTGAGGGCAGGTTTACTTTTTGAAGTATAAATAACTTAATTTATGACTGGCATTCGCAACATTAGAGTTATTATTAGGGTTACCTGCTTAACGTTTAGTCATCCTTTCGAAGTCTTAATACGCGTCAGCATTCAGTTCTAATAGTCACAAAAAAGAGTTCAGGTCTCTATGGGGCCTTCAATAGTGCTGATATTTAAAAGCATTGGTATTACAACACAGATGCAGCCTTCTGATGTTCATTAACATAAATAGCAAAAGAGGAAAATGTACTGTAGGTAGCAGAGATAAAGCATTTTAACTGGATCCCATTCACTCCTGCGAGTGATGAAACAGTGTGAATATCAGCCATATTCACATTGGCTACAGTGGTTAACACCAAAGGCTGAAGGCACTTAGAACATCTTATTGGAATATGGGGACGTTCTTACCTCATCATTCTCAGAGTCACGTTAGCGCAGACAAGTCAGTCCGACTTATTGTTTAATAAGCTGAAGCTTAAAGAGTGTGTTAAAAAAGATTCAATTTATTGGTCTAAACAGTTGATTTCCATTAACATGTTAAACATTTAAATGACTAATCAAGAGTCAATGAACAATTTAGAGCTAATGTTAAAAATTATTTAACAAAGTTTAATTCTATTAATGAAGCTTATCTATTATTACACAAAATGACTTGACAACGTCTCTACGGTTCCTTTTTGTGGCTTTTCTTTGTTAAATAGATATCTATAAAAAAACATATTATCCATTTCCTCAGGTCATACAGGCATTTAGTACTAGAGACAAGTACGTACCTAATCTAATTTTACAAAAAGGATCTCATCTTTATTAACAAATTATAGCAACACAAGTTTAACAATTATGATCACCTATTTAGAGAAGCTTGCACAAGGCGCTTTACATCCTTTTTATTACATTTTTATGTACAAATACAAGCTACACACAAAGCAAAGCACTTGGATGTGGCTACATACATAGCCAATTGCTTTCAAACCCAATACTGATATCAAAATTAAATGTACAAACTCAGTATTTACCATCATCAAATCAAGAAGTATTACGAAAGATGTTATGTACAAAATGTTATGTCTCCTTATACATTTTTGTCTTAACGCAAAGCTTCCCAAAGTCAGGGAAGCATAATGTGTGGCTAATTCCATGCTTTACATTTGGGGGACAAACAATGGAAAACTAAAGGAAGGAGCATTCAATGACAAAAGTACACTGCCAAATCCTGGCCAGGATTAACGTTCATAAGGTATCATACAAAGAAGTCAACAGTTTCAGATAAGAAAAGGGACCATGTCGCCGCCCCCAAAGGTTAGTGTGAGTTTAAAAACATGATTGACCTATCACTTAAAAATCCCATTTTAGATTATTTAGTAAATAAGGTTGACGTTGTATGGAGGTCACATGATCTGGAGCACCTTTAATATCTACCATAGGGGTGATCTCTGTAGCCCCCTCGAGTAAGTCTTGATGCTGGAGCTTTGAGGTTGGGCCGCGATGATATCCAGTCCTCTTCTGCTAAAAGTCAAACAATTAAACGGGGGAAAAATGCAGAACTGCTTAAAACAGTTGCAACAAACTTCATTTAAAGTACTGTATCTCAGAGAAAAATGGAATTAAACACAAGTCAATGTAGATGTTACGAAGGAGAGGAGCCTCTTTAAATGGATGAAATGCAATGCTATGACAATTCATCAGGGAATGGATACCCCACGGCCATGTAATTTCATGTGACATCAGCAATTTTTAATGCTTTTTTTTTTTTTGTTCTAAGCATTACAAAATGATAAAACTGAGCACCAGATGATCATCTTACACATACATTTCAATAATTCGTTTAGAGCTCCATTCCCGCATCCCATCTAGGGCATTGCATGTTTGCCTCGGTACATTATCGTAGATTTGAGAAATATACAATGTCACTTTGCCCTAATTATCAGTTACCAAAGGCAGAGCAGATGAGGCATGAACTCCTGGCTGAGCTCACAGTATGACCCTGCTGTCATTTAAATACAGTATGTGTTGGGAGCCGATGCTCCATTAGGTTCTCTGAGTGTGATCGCTGGGCCATTGAGGAAACAATCAGCCTGCCTTCAGGGCAAAGAACCTTAACCTTCATTGTTGCTAACTACCGTTTCACAGAGAAAGGAGGAAAACCCATTATACATCATGACAAAATCCCTTTTATTCCGATATTCTGTGTAATGAACACTACCGCACAAACAGCCCTCCCTCACTCACATTATATTTAATAGCTTTTCCCCTTAGTTCCTCCTCACTGTGAAAAACTAGCTCTGCTCATTGCTCATCTTATAGAAGTCTGTTTCCACCTCCGAGTACAAATACAACAGTTAATTGTGAGATATGTTAAAAAAAAGAAATAAAGTCACAATGTGAGATATATAGTCAAAATTACAAGAAACGAATTCACAATTGTGAGATCAAATGGTCAAATACTAAAAAATAAAATTGATATTGTCAAATTGTGAGGAAAAAGTCAAATGTTGATACTATATTAAGTCATAAAATTGTGAGATAGAGTGACAATTACAACAAATGAAGTCACAATTGTAAAATAGACAAAAATTCACAATTGTGAGTCACAGTTACTGACAATTACAGTCATACACTGCAGAATAGTCACAACTGCAAGAAATAAAGTCACAACTGTCATACAGTCACATTGCAAGAAATAGTAACTTTGAGGCATAAAGTCAAATTTTGAAAAATAATGTCACTGTATGTCACAATGTGAGATATAAAGTAACATTGCAAGAAATAAAGTTGCAATTATGAAAAATGAATTACATACTTTCTTGCTGCTTTGAAACGGTTGCATAAAGCGCTATATAAATAAATGTGACTTGACTTTTCATCAAGTTGATCAATTATGAACCTAATAGTGTCATTATTCAGCTCTATTTAGTTAATGTTGTTTCAATTCAGTTCAATAATAGGGTCAATGTTGCAAAGTTAGTGTCATTATCCAGCTCAATTCAGTTCAAATTTTGTTCTTATCTGAAAGTGTAGTGAAGTAACAGTATATTTTAATCAATAATATTACTAAATATTGTATTTAAAACCAAACAGCTGTGAGAAACAAAGCTGCAACTGTGAAACTTAAAGACACTGTGTGGAGGAAGGAAGACACAAAATTGCTTTTGTGAGACAGAGTCACAATTACTGTTTTGTTTTTTTTTACTCTGAGGTGAAAATGGGCAAAACCTTTCCTAACACAATGAAATCTTGGTTTCAAGCCAAGAAGTGGCAAAACATCAAATCATTCCTGTTAACACTTTGACACTCCACTGCACAATTTTTGTCACAATGCAAAATGAATGAGCAGGCATGTACACAATGGTAAACTGGCATCAGAGAAAAACAACAATCCATGCCAAGAACACAGGGAATACTGCATCAAATGTAATCCACAGAGGGCACATATTCAAAAGGCAAAGTAATGGCTGAAAGGCCATTCTGACTCTGTTGGTGGGCCTCAGCAACGCCTCCAGCTCTCTACTGGCTCAAGTCCACGATTTCAAGTGCATCTTAAAACCCAGCCCTGAAGCTAGTAAGGTAAGATGGCAGCTGCTGTGCCCTGGGCCTCTGTGATTTAACAACTGGCAAATGCCGCTAGGTGTTTTTCCTTACCTTTAGCTCTGAAACATTTAACAGCAATATGGAAAATGAATGAGGCAAAGAGGTTTCTCACTGGTGTGGGCAATGTGCCATGACTGAGTTTCAGCCCGCCTGCTATGAGAACTACTGCTATGCAAGAGGATGTTTCTCTTTGTGGTGCACCATTCAAAACGGATGACCTAAAATCCTAACAGTTTCCTAGTAAGCTAAAAGTAAAGTGGATGAAAAAGTTATGTTGTTTTAGAAGAACTGTAGATCAGATGCTTACCGTAATTGTTGTAGGCTTCATCATTATTACCGTGTCCATATTCATAATATTCTGAGACACTGTAGGAGGGAAAATAATTCTTATGAGACATTTTGACAGATTCTTAGAGTCAAAGTTAAGCATTAATTAGCTCATGTCGTGACAAAATGTCTTTTAAAAATAAACATGCACCTTTTCGACTGGTTGCTGTAGTTGTCATCATAGCCCTCATAACTCTGGTCATCATATTCCCCATCATAACCATCATCATATCCCTGGAATCACAGAAACACAAAAGAATAATCACAGAGGGTAACGCTAGAGGACCGAATCTGTCTCAAAGCAGCAGTCTAATTGTTTAGGGTTGAAAAATCAATGTTTAATTACACCGCAATAGGATTTCTCTAATAAATATACTCCCAGAGTGGAGGACTGGTCCACAGCTGAATCATGTCCAACAGAAAATATTGATCGATGAGCGACAATTGTCTCATTTGCCATGTTTGAAGACAAGTGGATAATGCCTAGGTCGATCAAGCATTACAGACAAAAAAAAACAATAAACAGATTAAAACTTCATGATGAGATGTTCAGGAGATCCTACATGACTCATATCATCCATACACTTTTTTAAGCTTTCATTGATATTGAAAGGAATTCTTCTTTTTACAATGCACATACTGAATATGCAGCAGTCTGGATTTATATTTTGGTCTAATGTGAAATCCAGCAGCACATAAGAATCTTTTTGGAAAAAAGCATCTGAATGGGACATTCTGTTTTGGATAAGCAAAATGGAGCACATTTGTATGACTATTACAATTTGTTTGTGTCTGTGAGATACACCCCAACAATCAGACTTTTTGGTCTGTAAAAGATATACAGCATCATAAAATGAAAATTCATCTCTGTCCTGTGCTAAATACACAATTTTGTGGTAATGACACTATATTGGATAGATTAAAACAACTCACTAAACTCCAAATTCACAAATGCAAACTCATAACATCAAATACAGTGTTTCCATTTTGTTGTTCAGGAAGACTAACTGAAAGCGCTTCCCTTTTTTACTAGGCCTAATCAAAAAAAAAAACCTGTGTAAGCTATTTTGACCCTGTATATTCCCTTTACATTAAAATTCTGCACAACAGTCAGGTTTTATGAGTATGAAGAAGGATTAGACTAAATTAAAGTTAAGGATTATGCCAGGGATTAAGTTGTTCAGGAGATCTAACACACAACTTTCCTTCTATTAGTTTTTCCTCGTGCTAATAGGGTCAGGGTTCTGTCCTCTCCCACTAATTGACCGGTTTGTTAACATGTCCTCTTGATAGAGTGCTATGCATATCTTAAGCAGCTGCGTATAGAAGAAGCAGCATGTTTTACTATTAATGGCATATTTCAGAACATGTCAATCACTCTAATACCGACAGCACTCTAAGGAAATACATTTTATCAGAACAGTGAGAGGTAGTGACTGACCTACCCGTTTAATAGGGTCATTTCATCAAGAACGAAAGGAGTAGCTTTCATTTTAACATTTGCGAGATGAAGATGTGTCCTTTTTGTCTGCTATGACATTTAATGAACGAACAGAATAGTTCAACTAAAAATGAAAATTGTCATTGTTTACTCACCCTGTCATTTGTTACCTGTATGACCTTTTCAGTGAATTCAGAAAGATTAAAATGAGAAAATGTAAGTTTGAAAACATATGAGTGAACTACAGACCATAGTCAGGTTAGATGGTATATTAAATTTTTTGGATGAAAACAAGGCTGTGAGGGATAGAATAAAGGTCATTGCACACCGAGTCTGAAATTCTCATCCAAAATTTTCACACGTTAAAAAATGAATGCGACCTCACATTGTGTCAATCGCGTTTACACACTGCCTCCAAAGCTTTCGTCCATAATAAAAAAAATTCAGATCAGGTTCGATTTTCTGCGTTTTCACATCTATAGCAACCATTTTGTTATAGGAAAGGATAACGAATATGAAAAAATGATCACAAAAATTTCAGACTCAGTGTGCAAGGACCTTAAAGGAACACTACACTTTTTAAAAAAATAGGCTCATTCTCCAACTCCCCCAGACTTAACAAGTTGAGTTTTACCATTTTTGAATCCATTCAGCCG
>SCHK01113740.1:215-12817 GCA_004124795.1 Poropuntius huangchuchieni
GTTGAGATTATTCCATTCCCCAACCTCCGACATTAGCAGTTCCAGTTCAAGAACAGGTTTTATGGTGACAATGTTTCTGATCCAGAGCGAACAGAAAAGTTCTAGATCATAAAATGGCACACCATTCATAGAAGAAGAGCTAGAGACATTTTCTGTAGGCTGGGTGTGACCCCTTTTTTTTCTGGTCCATTCATTCTGGACACAAGCATAACCTCGTCCCCTCCACCCTCGAATACAGCTGAAATCACACAACCCCCTCCCCACTGACAGTATGGGACAGTTGCCGTTGGATAGGGGTGGATGTAGCTTTGGATTGGTGGGGGTTGTGTTCAGTGTCAGCGGGGGGCTGATGGCAGCACTCTCTTTGTGCCGGTTTGCTCAGAAGCGTTAGGAATTTCCGCCGGGCCCCCATGTGCTCAGCTGTTGGCCATTGCTGGGGAGAGTTGTGTCTTTTAACTCATAAAATGTCTGCCTGGTTTTAGGTACCTCCCTTGAGTGAGTGTTTGTTCCTCGCAGACTTCGTGGTATCTATTTAATTTTTTTTATTTGCGTCAATACAAAATTGTCTTAGTTAAAACTTGAAAGTTGCTGTATAAACTCTTGAATTAGTCCCTTTTTGCCTATTACCTGGAAGTTCCCATTGTTTCCTTTGAAGTAACACTTTTGCTGTACTCTTTTTCCTTTCTGATCAGGAAGCCATACAAAGGTTCTTCGAAATGTATTCACATTTTTGCTTTTGCTTACTAAGCCCAAGTTCATGTGGAAGGATTTGGACATTTGGAGATTTATTCATTATCTTTTCCCTCTTTTAGAAAATGGATGTCAGTGGAGCTAAAGTTCTGGAGTCAGCTGAGGACATCCAGGAGCGCCGCCAGCAGGTTCTTGACCGGTACCGTCGCTTCAAGGAGCTGTCCGTTGTGCGCAGACAGAAACTTGAGGACTCTTACCGGTTCCAGTTCTTCCGTCGAGATGCAGATGAGCTTGAGAAATGGATCCAAGAGAAGCTACAGATTGCCTCTGATGAGAACTACAAGGACCCCAGTAACCTACAGGTGAGAGGAAAAATAAGCTTCATAAGCACCCTTTCTGAAATCACTCAGTGAAAAATGTGCTGTCACCTCTGTTCTTGAAGTGACTCCTCCCTTAAGCTGTAAATTCCTCGGCTGGGTTTTGTCTGCTGTAATCAGCAGTGAATTACTTTATAGAGTCATCAGATTATAATAATGGCTGAATACAGTAAATGAACACTTGCATGCAGTGACCTTGGTCATAAGGTTTGTGTTGTGACTTATGCAGACGTTTTTAGGGATAATTCTGCACTTGGCTGAAATCAGGCCTTACAAAGTTGGAAACTTCTCTGAAGAAATGCACTTTCACAATAATTTGCATATGATGCATTTTTGTCTCATACAGCATTTTTTCCCCATCTCCTAGGGAAAGCTCCAGAAACATCAAGCCTTTGAGGCAGAGGTGCAGGCTAACGCTGGGGCCATCATTAAACTGGACGAGACCGGCAATCTCATGATATCTGAGAGCCACTTTGCATCTGAAACCATTCGAGTACGTTTTTTTCCTTTTTAATACCACATGCTAGAGTTCCGTAATGGAGAAAAGTGAAATTTATAATATTTTAACTTTATCCTAATGCATCAGTCTTTCACGCCTTACCGGACGGCTCAGCGACCAATAGTAAAAAGTGTCAATTATGGCGCTTTTATTCCAGTAGGTGCTTGAGTGCGGTGAAATTTTCGTTTGTTGGAGTTTATTTTACAGTGCATGCTTAAAAGAACTGAGTGCTGTGTTCTTTTTCAATCTACCTCAAGTACCTTATTCAGTCTTTCCAAGCTGACTTTGTTTTTCAGAAAAATACATTTCTTGATTTAATCTGAGCTGTCCTTGAATAACATTTGTTTTTCTTTCTAATCACATTTTGTTATGATTCTAATTGTCTGTCTTTGTCCCCTCTTAAAATTCAGACCCGTCTTGAGGAACTTCACCGTCTGTGGGACCTGCTGCTGCAGAAGACTAAAGAGAAGGGAGTGCGTCTCCTGCAGGCCCAGAAATTAGTGCAGTACCTCCGTGAGTGTGAGGATGCCCTGGATTGGATCAGTGACAAGGTGAGAAACCACAGATGACATCATATATTACACTGTATATATGTTTGGTCAATACTGAAGAATTATTTCATCCAACATATTTGACACACTGACGATATTTTATTGCAGGAAGCTATTGTCACCTCAGAGGAGCTTGGCCAGGACCTGGAGCATGTGGAGGTTCTGCAGAAGAAGTTTGAAGAGTTCCAGACAGACCTGGCGGCCCACGAGGAGCGTGTGAACGAGGTAAACCAGGCAGCTGGTAAGCTAACCCAAGAGAACCATCCCGAGGCTGAGCTCATCCTAAAGAAGCAGGAGGAGGTGAACGCTGCTTGGCAGAGGCTGAAGGGTTTGGCTCAGCAAAGGCAAGGCAAGCTGTTTGGAGCTGCTGAGGTGCAGCGTTTCAACAGGTAAGTTATTCAAGACATTTTTAATCATTACTTTTTATACACATTTGTTGGTTTGAATGTATTTAGTCACTGAAACTTTCTGTTCTGACTTACAGGGATGTGGATGAGACAATCAGCTGGATTAAGGAGAAGGAGCAGCTAATGGCATCTGATGATTTTGGTCGTGACCTTGCCAGTGTTCAAGCTCTGCTCCGGAAACACGAGGGGCTGGAAAGAGATTTGGCGGCCTTGGAGGACAAGGTCAGTCTCAGCATTATCACAAACTCTCTTTTTCTATCCCTCAATACAGGCCTGCCCATCACATTTAATTTATTGCAGAGATGTACAACAGAATGTGCAAGCATTGTACAGTCATTCAATATGTTTGATATAGACATTCTCTTTTGCCTTCAGGTGAACACACTTGGTGGCGAGGCTGACCGTCTGCAGCAGACACACCCCCAGAATGCCTCTCAGATCCACCTGAAAAGAGACGAACTCATTACCAACTGGGAGCAGATCCGTACCCTGGCAGCTGAACGACACGCTCGTCTCAATGACTCCTACAGGTAAGTTAAGACTTTTAGCTTTTGATCACTACTTCAAATTAATTTTTGATTAGATTTTAAAGTCAGTTTACACAGTGCTAGCTTGTGATCTCATGGTTGTCTTTCTTCTAGGCTGCAACGCTTCACTGCAGATTTCCGTGATCTGACCAGCTGGGTGACGGAGATGAAGGCTCTGATCAACGCAGATGAGCTGGCCAACGATGTGGCCGGAGCTGAGGCCCTGCTTGACCGCCACCAGGAGCATAAGGTATTAAACTTAGAAAATCTAAACAAGGTAAAAGAGCATGGGAAAATTATGTTTGGATAGTAAAGATAAGATCTAAAACCTTTCTTTCATTAAAACTGTGATTTACTGATTTAGTATTGCACTTATAGTATTGCTCTATCAAGGATGCATGACATTGAAAGACCATAATGTCCATAATGTTTTACCAGGGCGAGATTGATGCTCATGAGGACAGTTTCAAATCTACTGATGAGGCTGGGCAGGCTCTGCTGAACACCGGACATTATGCTTCTGAGGAAGTCAAGGAAAAGGTGTGTCTGACCTTGGACCCGTGTTTTTGTAGGCTATTTTCAAATCATCATTCATGCATTTGTAATTCTAAAGTGAGAATCTGAATGACCTTCATTTTGTGTTTGTTGGTGTAGCTGGGCATCCTGTCTGAGGAGAAAGTGTCTCTTCTGGAGCTGTGGGAGCTTCGCAGGCAGCAGTATGAGCAGTGCATGGACCTGCAGCTCTTTTACAGAGACACTGAGCAGGTCGACAACTGGATGAGCAAGCAAGAGGTACAAATTCATCTTGGCTTCTTATATTATGAGGATCAGCCAAAATAATTTATCCTAAACGTGTGACACAACTGAGAGCAAAGATAAAACATTTCAAACTGTTTTTCTCAAAGGCTTTCCTGCTGAATGAAGACTTGGGTGACTCTCTGGACAGCGTTGAAGCTCTTCTAAAGAAACATGAAGACTTTGAGAAATCCCTCAGTGCCCAGGAAGAGAAGATCACCGTAAGAAATCACAGTTTGACATTAAATCCAAGGCCTGTTATAATCAGGTTTACAAATCTCACTCTGTTTTCTTTTGAATTCTTTGCTGAAATATACAGGCCCTGGATGAATTTGCCACCAAACTGATCCAGAACAATCACTACGCCAAGGAGGATGTGGCCACTCGCAGAGATGCAGTAAGTGGAGATTAGCACCCTGAAATGTCCTTCATTTCAACCCCGCAAGCACTTTCCTCCCCTCAATAATTGCTGACAGAAGTGCTGAATCACTGGTAACACTATGACTTAAACACCTTTTTTTTCTACTTCAGCTGCTGAGCAGACGCAACGCTCTTCACGAGCGCGCTCAGTTTCGCCGTACCGCCCTGGAGGACTCTTTCCATCTGCAGCAGTTCTTCCGGGACTCTGATGAGCTCAAGAGCTGGATCAATGAGAAGATGAAGACCGCCACTGATGAGGCCTACAAGGTATGTTATCCTAGAGTTGTTTTGCACATTTGGAATCAATTGTTTATATTTGCTTCTTTCTCTCACCCTCTGTTCCTTCTCTTTCAGGACCCATCCAACCTGCAGGGGAAGGTGCAGAAGCACCAGGCCTTTGAAGCTGAGCTCTCTGCCAATCAGAGCCGCATTGATGCACTGCAGAAGTCAGGCCAGGAGCTGGTTGATGGAAAACACTACGCCTTGAGCGAGGTGTCCACCCGAATGGATGAGGTCAGCTCTCAGTGGAAGAAACTTCTAGAGGCAACTGAACTCAAAGGTGAGTTAAAAACTATGTTTATCTGATTTATTATTGGTAAATATGAAACAAAAGGCAGATTTTTCAGTGATCTCACATTATTTGCTTGTTCAGGGATTAAGTTGCGTGAAGCGAACCAGCAGCAGCAGTTCAATCGTAATGTAGAGGACATCGAGCTGTGGCTGTATGAGGTGGAGGGACACCTAGCCTCTGATGACTTTGGCAAAGACCTGACCAGCGTCCAGAATCTTCAGAAGAAACATGCCCTGCTGGAAGCTGATGTGGCTGCTCACCAGGTAACAATGTCTGAATGATTTTCAGAGTAACTGATATTAGACATTTATACTGTTTCTTGTATGATTGTGTGCAGCTGGCAGTGTTTTTGTTAACGTCTGAACTTCATTCATCTTAACTCTCTTCTTTACAGGACCGCATTGATGGCATTACTATTCAGGCCAGGCAGTTCCAGGAGGCTGGCCATTTTGATGCTGATAACATCCGCAAAAAACAAGAGGCTTTGGTGGCACGCTACGAGGCTCTAAAGGAGCCCATGGCTGCTCGTAAACAGAAGCTGTCAGACTCCCTGCGCCTTCAACAACTTTTCAGGGATGTGGAAGATGAAGAGACCTGGATCCGAGAGAAGGAACCCATTGCTTCCTCCACCAACAGGGGTTAGTGTGATTTAAATTACATGAACTGAAATCTGAAATGACTATAAACTGTTGATATTCTTAAAACAACAACTTTCTTGTACTCTCTTCTCATAGGAAAAGACCTTATTGGAGTCCAGAACCTTCTGAAGAAACACCAGGCTCTGCAGGCGGAAATCTCTGGCCATGAACCCCGAATCAAGGCTGTTACTCAGAAGGGGGAGGCTATGGTTGAAGAAGGTAGTTTTAAATTCTTGCACTTTCATAAGACTGACTTTCTATTAGGCATCGGTTCAGAACACCACAGTCATTATTCAAAGTAGAAACAATAAATTTGAAATATTTATGTTAATAAAATACTTTTTTTTCAAATTTCAGGTCACTTTGCAGGGGAGGATGTGAAAGCTAAGCTGCAAGAGCTGCACAATCGTTGGGATGGACTGAAGGGAAAAGCGGCCCAGCGTAGACAGGATCTGGAGGACTCCCTTCAGGCTCAGCAGTACTTTGCTGATGCCAATGAGGCTGAGTCTTGGATGAGAGAGAAGGAGCCTATTGTAGGAAGCACAGACTACGGCAAGGATGAAGACTCTGCAGAGGTAAACAAAAAGGAGGGCTGGATCTAGAATGAAATTAGTTAAAATATTACATTGCATTTTTTGATAACATATGAGTAAATATAAGGCAATGTAAGGTAAAAACAAATAATTTAATCTAGTTTCTTGTGATCGTTTCATACAGCATCCCTCCATACATCATAAGATGTTTAAAATGCTTAATTGGCAGAACTAAACTCAATTGATTCTGTGGTGTCTTATATCGCAGTTTTGTATTAAAAAAAAAATTGGATGGCTCTAAAATGTCATTGCTATCATTTACAGGCTCTGCTGAAGAAGCACGAGGCACTGATGTCTGATCTGAGTGCATATGGCAGCAGCATCCAGGCCTTAAAAGAACAAGCTGAGGCCTGCAGAGTAAGATCACATAACAACACTTTTGCATTTACCAAAAGGAAATAACGCGTAAAACTTTAACATTTTATGGAAATGAAAAATGTGTCCCTTTTCATTGATTTAATCAATAGCAACAAGTGGCCCCCACTGATGATGAGACCGGCAAGGAGTTGGTTCTTGCTCTATACGACTACCAGGAGAAGAGTCCACGTGAGGTCACCATGAAGAAGGGTGACATCCTCACTCTGCTTAACAGCACCAACAAGGTGATTAATAGGGCACACTACATGTGTTACTTAGCATGTCAGTTTGAATCCAGATGAGTGCTTGGACTTGTGTAAGTAATATATCTTGTTCTCAGGATGTATCTTGTAATGTATCTTGTTCTCAGGATTGGTGGAAAGTGGAAGTGAACGACAGGCAGGGCTTTGTTCCCGCAGCGTACGTGAAGAAGTTGGACCCGACTCAATCTTCCTCTCGCGAGAATCTGCTGAATGAACAGGGCAGCATCGCTTTGCGACAGGAGCAGATTGAGAATCAGTAAGAGACATTCATTCATGGTTTTCATTCAAATGATTGTGGGAAGACTTTTTACTTTGTCTAATGTGCATTCGGGCTGTCAATGTCTCAAAATTTTGAGTTCAGAAAAAAAAAAAATATATATATTTTTATTTGGCAAGGATTCATTAAATTGATCAAAAGTGACAGTAAATACATTTATAATGTTTAAAATATTTGTTTCACAAAGACAATTCGTTTATCAAAATGTTCCCTAAAAAAAAGTATTAGTTTCCACAAAAATGTTAAGAAATATTTATTCAACATTTTAATTGATTGATGGCCCTAATGTGAAGATTTATTTGTAATTATGTTTCAACCTTGCTACTTACATTCCAACAAAATCATTTCTTTTTAACACAAAGCCTCTTAAGGTTTTTGCATCTTTATTCTTCCTGCTGCTCAAAAAGGCATCTGTTAAAAACTAACTCTTAATAATGTTTCTGACCCCTCGTTACTCCTCTTTTTCTTTTCTTTTCTTTCTTTTCTTTCTTGTTTTCTCCTTTCTTAATTTAAATGCTTGCATGTGTCTGCTTGCCCTGCCCTGTGGCAGGACTGTGGTCACCAAGGAGGTGTGCAGCGTATCTGTACGCATGAAGCAGGTGGAGGAACTGTGAGTAGGCCCGACCAATGTTATTTGTTTGATCAAAGAAGCCTCCATCATTGCAAAATGTTCATCCCCATTCCCTTCATCCATCTTGCTGTTTTTCTCATGCTTTAGGTCTTCTATCATTCTATCATTCTCTGTCCATCAGATCATTGTCTCATTCTTCCTCCTCTTCTATTCCGTCAAGGGATAGACGTTCACATCTTTTCTGAGGATGTTGTCATTCTGTGCTTTTCCTTTTTGTAGAGTTGGTGTCTTGATGTTTCAGTCTGCATTTTCGGTTGCTGACTATGCAGATTTCTCACTGTTAGTTGAACCCCTGTCTGTGTTTCCAGCTTCTATTTACTCTCCTAGAAAGAGATGTTTCAGTCCCAGTGTTGAGGTGGGAGTTGCATTAAAGTTTCTGATCTCTCTTTGTAGGTATGGTACACTGCAAGAGTTGGGAGAGAAGAGGAAGGACATGCTGGAGAAGAGCTGCAAGAAGTTCATGCTTTTCCGTGAGGCGAACGAGCTGCAGCAGTGGATCAATGAGAAAGAATCAGCGCTTACTAATGAGGAGGTTGGCTCGGATCTGGAGCAAGTGGAAGTTCTGCAGAAGAAGTTTGATGACTTCCAGAAGGTATGTTTCTCATACACGTTTATGGCTCATTTATCAATGGACATTAGCATTAGCTAATACGTGTTCCCTGATTCTAAACTCTTGTAATTTTTTTTTAAATTGTTTTCTAGGATCTGAAAGCAAATGAATCTCGACTGAGGGATATAAACAAGGTGGCATCTGAGCTGGAGTCTGAAGGACTGATGGCTGAAGAGGCTCCTGTTGTGCAGGCCCAGGTATGAAGAAAAACACTTTACACACACAGTAAATAAAACATACACTGCTATTGAAAAGTTTGGGGTCATTTTTTTCTTTGTTAGCATGAATTAAATTGATCAATAGTGATTGTAAAGACATTTATAATGTTAGAAAAGAAATATTTTAAATAATTGCTGTTCTTTGAACAGCTAAAAAATAGCAGTTTCCAAAGAAATATGAGACAGTACAACTGTTTACAACATTTATAATAAAGAAATGTTTCTTGAGCACCATATCAGCATTTTAGAATGATTTCTAAAGGAAATTAAAAGTTATTTTTAAATTGTAATAATATTTCGCAACATTAATGTTTTACTGTATTTTGTATTCATATGAATGTAGCTTTGGAAAGCATAAGAGATTTCTTTCTAAAACTTTTTGACAGTAGTATACATCATGATGTTTTCTTAATTTTGAGTCATTCCACTCATCAATTTTATGTTTACATTGAAACTTGGGAGAGTATAGATCAGAGTAGTATTCTTATATAAATATATATATATGCCTGAATTTATGAGATTTATAGATCTGGTGATCTTACCTATTTTTCCCCTTTCTCGTCCGACCCTCCATTCCTTCATCACACCTCCCCTTCATCCCACCATCAGCAAGTAGAGATGCTGGGCTCAGCTCCTGGCAAGGTCATTA
Source organism: Poropuntius huangchuchieni (assembly GCA_004124795.1). Taxonomy (NCBI): domain Eukaryota; kingdom Metazoa; phylum Chordata; class Actinopteri; order Cypriniformes; family Cyprinidae; genus Poropuntius; species Poropuntius huangchuchieni. The sequence goes on from SCHK01113740.1 coordinate 9,289, forward strand.
TTGTTTTATACCATTCATAACGTCTTGACAACTGTTGGGGTGTCTGCATGAAACAAACACATGAATATCATACTTTTTAATTTTTTTATTTGAACTGATTTTATTTATTGTATTTATTTCACAGGATGAAGCAGATTCCAAAGGTGCATCTCCATGGAAGGTAATATAGGATGCTGAATTTGAAATAATATAATTTTATTATAACATCTAATCTTGGGTCATTGAGATTGATGCATGTTTAGTTTTTATGCAGGGTCTTGTTTGACCAGTATGTCATCCACAGTGGTGTTTGGTGACTGTGGTTACAGAACAACAAAAACAGTCTGGTTCTTGTAACTCCTCTTGTGACACTATCTTGACTGGTGTATTTTTTCTGTTCTTTTCCTGCCCTCTCTCTGTTTTTTGCACATTTTTTTTTTTTTACTCAATATAGTCTGTTCGCTTGGCTGTTCAAACAACGGCCAACTTTAATACTATTAAGGTAAGATTCTAGGTTCTTCGTTTCAATCTTTAAATCTTCCCTCAACCATTCCCACTAAATCCTGCATTGTGCCCCGTGTACCTGGAGGACTAACTCATCGTGGTGGTCTTGTGCTCTTACCGTGGTCTCTTGTTCCCTATGTCCTATTACTGAACCATCAACTGTGCGGTTGCATCCCCTCTCTCTTTGTTTCCATTCATGAGTCTGTGTCGACCATTTGAAATAACTCCTTTATGTCTTCACGCCATGTTTTGGTGGAGGTAAAACAGCCATTTTAGAATGCATTAACGCTTCTTTTTCAGTTTGTGGCCGATGCACCCACCCAAGTTTTCCATATTTGCTAACTCATATATATCATCACTCATCCTATGTGCTTCAGTGTTGTAGCCTTTCTGTTTTTGCCACTCACCCATACTGTTGCTTTTTCTACTGATATGAAGAGCAAAGTATGGCGCAAAGGATATGGAACCATTTATGTGGCGCTTTGGATAGTGGTTTGGCTGTTAAATTTCATGTTTCTGAATGTAGATTGTCAATGTGGTTTGTTTCTCATCAGTCATTTTATATCATTTAAGACATGAGCTCAGGGAGTTCAATCTGCCATCAGGGATCATATTGTCTTAACTGGACCTATACCCTGCCCCCTGCTAATGGTTGAATGTTTGTGCATAGGAGCTGAACAACCGCTGGAGGGCCTTGCAGCAGCTGGCTGAAGACCGAAGCACCATGCTGGGCAGTGCTCATGAGGTGCAGAGGTTCCACAGGTACATATATGCCACTGATTAAACTCAAAATTATTCTGTTACGTTCATGTTATACTTGTGTGATGTGAGCCACATGACGTGCAGAGGAATTCATCTCAGTGTATGATTTACAGGGATGCAGATGAGACCAAGGAATGGATCGAAGAGAAGAACCAAGCCCTGAACACTGATAACTACGGCCATGACCTCGCCAGCGTGCAGGCTCTGCAGCGCAAGCACGAAGGCTTTGAGAGAGACCTGGCTGCTCTAGGAGACAAGGTAAAATGTTCATTTTTGGTTTAGTTTTTGGTTAATTCCTAACAGTACATCTGCTAAATATCTAGTTCAGTCATGAAACTTTGTATGGCACAGGCTGATAGGTCCTTTACATGCAGTCTGCTAAAAAATCACATTATTTACTACACAGCACAAGTTCATTGTCCTCTGCTGATTCTTTAGCCAGTGAGATTACTTGCTCAATATTTAAATACTGTAAATTAGTTCTGCTGCATGCTATCAGAGTTCCTCTGAAACCCTCCACCTCCCCCAGCACCACCTGTCTAGATCTGCTACAGTATTTATATGTGCCTATTCATGCTGCAGCAGCATATCTTACGTGCTTGTTCTGGTTTAGCAGGTGTATCAGATCTAGTCCGTCAAATACATTAATACTGTCATGTGCGTTAACATGCTAAAACTATTTTGAGAGTTATCATGATTGATATATCATTTTCTGCCTTTGGCAGGTGAACTCTCTTGGTGAGACCGCAGAGCGTCTGATTCAGTCCCATCCTGAGGCTGTGGACGACATCCAGGAGAAGTGCACTGAGCTGAATACTGCCTGGAGCAGCCTGGTGGGTCGTGCTGACCAACGCAAAGAAAAACTGGGCAACTCTCACGACCTGCAGCGCTTCCTCAGTGACTTCAGGTGAGGAGGAGGAAAAAAAAGGGATGGAAAGAGAGTATAAAACATGCAAAATGAACAACTTAGAGAAGCTATATGACATCCGAGCAATAATATNGAGGGACGGAAAGAGAGTATAAAACATGCAAAACGAACAACTTAGAGAAGCTATATGACATCCGAGCAATAATATAGAAGAGACTAAACAAATCTGTGCTTCTCTCTCCCAGAGATCTCATGTCCTGGATCAATGGAATCAGAGGGCTTGTGTCTTCAGATGAGCTGGCCAAGGACGTCACTGGAGCTGAAGCCCTGTTGGAGAGACATCAGGTACTTAAAAACCCATATGATATGTACTTTCCCTAGTGAAAAATTAATATACTAAAATATATTTTAAATACATTTATTTCAAGCTAACTATACTACAAATACATTTACGTATTTATTTATTAATAAAAAATACTTAAAATCTGCTAAATTGGAACAATTTTGTACTTAATGCACTTTAATTGTCCACAAGTAGTGCTGAAGTAACTAAAGATATACTTGTGCTTAAGTGGGACTATTGCAAGTATACTTTAGGCTTAATAATATGAAATATGCATTGTGCACAAGTACTACTCCAAATAAAGTTGAATTATAATTTTTATATCAGTAAATCTCGAGCGATATGTCAGTAAATTTGTTAATAGATTTGAACTATACTTAATATGAAATAAATGATTTTTAAATATATTACTTTTTTACTAGGGTTTTTATAGTTGCTGTTTAGAAAACAAGTTTCCTTTTGATAATATTTGGCAAAATCCTGTTTAGCCCATGAACAAATGTTAAACACTCACATATTCATATTCTGTAGGAACACCGCACTGAGATCGACGCCCGTGCAGGCACCTTCCAGGCTTTTGAACAATTTGGACAGCAGCTGCTTGCCCGTGGCCACTACGCCAGCCCTGAGATCCAACAGAAGCTGGAGGCTCTTGAACGAGAACGTGCTGACCTGGAGAAGGCCTGGGTCCAGCGCAGGATGATGCTGGATCAGTGCCTGGAGCTGCAGGTCAGCAAGGACCACCTTTACATTTAATACACAAAACTTGAACACTTAAAGATGGCAAATGATATATGTTTCTTTTTGTCTCCTGCAGCTATTCAACCGTGACTGCGAGCAGGCTGAGAACTGGATGGCAGCCCGCGAGGCCTTCTTGGCCAGTGATGACAAGGGAGACTCCCTGGACAGCGTGGAGGCTCTCATCAAGAAACATGAAGACTTTGATAAGGCTATCAATGTGCAGGTCAGCAAGCGCCATTATGTCACATAAAGCAGTCAAGTTTGAGATTATTTGATTTTGAATCTGGAGGATTTTTTTTGTGATAATTATTTAAATTTGTCTGTCTCACAGG
>SCHK01113799.1:237-17630 GCA_004124795.1 Poropuntius huangchuchieni
CTTAAAAAATCAAAACAGTAGGGTAAAATGAATAGAAAATCTTTATAGCATATTTGTAAAATATAAAATATAACCTCCTGAGGTTTACAGTCAACTTTTACAAAAGGTTAAGCACCTTTTTTCACTTTTCATTTGTTTAATAAAAACAGATTCAGGCCCTGTTTTGTGTCCTTTCATGGAAACTGCCAAATATTGCTTTCATGGAACCTACTTCTTAGACTTGGAATGATGTTTTATCGTTAATGAAAACCTCTTTGCCGTAAAGTCTACTTAATGATCATAAGCCAGCATATAAAATGTTTGTATTGGCAGAATTTGTGAATATTCCCTACTTTTACACCCCTCAGTTTGTAGAGGCCATTCGGCTAAACAGAAAGCCATTCCATCTGGTGGGCACTTCAATGGGTGGGACTGTGGCCGGAGTATATGCAGCCTGTCATCCCTCAGACCTCTGCGGTTTGACCCTCATCTGCCCAGCTGGTTAGTCAGTATATTTAGTTTTTGATACAGAATGCATGGATAAATTCATAGATGCATAACATAAATACAAACCAAAATTAACTGTAAAGGCCTGTTCACACCAATAATAATAACTATAATGATTAGTAGAGATCACTCCTGCATGCTCACATTTTTCTCTGAAGGTCTGAAGAACCAAAACGAGAGCAAGTTTGACAGTCAGATGCATGAAGTGGAGCACAGCCAGTACACGCTGAATATTCCTCTTATTCCGTCCACCCCGGAGGAGATGGAGGAGATGCTCAAGCTCTGTTCTCACGTGCGCTTCAGAGTGCCTCAACAAGTTAGTCACACAAATGTAATGTAGAGTTACTCTAGATTCAAAACACACCTTTATATACACTATCTGTGGCATTTACCTTCCATTATAGATTCTTCAAGGCCTGGTGGATGTACGGATACCACACAACGACTTTTATCATGAAGGTCAGTACGAATATAGTTACCCACTGCAGTTATATACTTTGACATTATGCTATAGAAAGTGTTGTTTTTATTCATTTGTTTGCCTAAAGTATCTTCTCTCTAAACTGCCATAGTTTTCATGGAAATTATGAGTGAAAATTCAAAATATGCCTTGCATGAGCATATACAGCAAATAACTACCCCTTTACAAGTCATCTGGGGCAAAAAAGACCAGGTAGGTGTATAAATAGAAAGCATTAATATTTTAAATTAATTTTTTTATTGATTAATTTTTTATTGTCTATTTAATTTTTTTTTTTTTAAGTTTTACTATAGCTAAACTATTTACTATAGCATAAAATAAAATACAAATAAAATATGTTATATATGTTATATTTTATTTCAGTTATTTTCATTTTGTGGTTGTAGTAAACTATAATAGCTCTGATATTTGTATTTTTTGAGGTGGTGGATGTGTCTGGGGCAGCGGTGCTCGCGGGGGCTCTTCCAGGCTGTCGTGTTGATCTGCTGGAGAACTGCGGTCATTCTGTTGTGATGGAGCGACCGCGACAAACAGCCAAACTCATTTTAGATTTCATCATTTCTCAGCAGAGCACAGAGAGCACCAGCACCAAAAAGAAATCCTGAGACATCTCAGGATATCAGCTGTATATTACTAAATACTTAAATGCAGCACCCCACTGGCCCTGAAGTATATGGAGAAATAATAATATAAGTAATAATTTTGCAGTATGTATGTTCACATGCAAACAGCCTTTTGATTGATTAAAGAAAAAGATCACGCTAATAAAAAAAATTATGGTAACATTTTACAATTAGGTTTAATTTATTAACATTAACCCAAGCTAACAATGAACAATATTTCTTCAGCATGTAATAATCTTGAATGCTCATTTCAACATGATACTTTTTAAAATCATAAACTGTATCTTTTGTGTTGTATTTGTAATGGCTAACATGAACAAAAATGAATAAATGGTGTAAAAAAGATATTGCACATTGTTAATTAATGTTAATGGATTAACTAATATTTACCAATGAGATCTTGTTGTAAAGTGTTACCATGTATATTGATAATACTTTTATGTATACCGTGGTACTGAGTATTACGTACCAATGCTCTTCATTCTATGGGTCCTATCTATGATTTTATATAGCACTGAACCATACCTCAAGTTTACGTCCAGTTATACATGTGAAGAGTTCAGATTATAGTATAATTTTATAACTGAACATAAACATACTGTAGGAGCCTAAGAAAAATGCTCATTTTAGAAGAAAATTTCAGAAGGTAATTAGAGGCTTTTGCATTTAAGCTCTTCATTCATTAAGTGGGGATGATGATGGATAAATTTAAATATTAAAATAAGGATTAAAACATTAACATTCCTTGCACTATGCAGTGTGTGGATTAATTAGAAGAAACAGGCTACATTTTATGTAACATTTATTAATTATTTTCCTACTTTAATCCTGCTGGAATTGTTGTGGGCTTCTAGCATCATTCCTGCCTTTCAGTAGCTACAGCTATGGTACATTTCCAATAAACTATAATTTCCCATGTCCAAAAACTGTTTCTGTTTTTTTGTAAAAATGGTGAAATTCTGTCAGCAAAGTAACCTTTTTGTAGTGATGTGATATTTGTGCAAAGCAACATTTTATCCCCAACTTTAAAATCTAGCATTGCCGCTTAGATCAATACAGATCCGCTTCTTCAGCACAGAGCTGTTGTTCTTTTGCACAGATGTGTTGTGATCCTGTCACTGCCATTAATGTACGCTAGTGTGGGTCACGTGACAGTGCGGCTGCTGTATTCTCGTCTTTGAGCAGCTAACACTCAGTGTCCTGTACAGCCGCGATAAAAACAGACGATTAAACCCCTCAGGCCTGAAGACAGGTAAGGATGAGGTTATCCCATACAGTATGACTGCCTGGAAAAACGTTTATTTTATTCATTTGTCACTCTTACATTAGGAGCTAGCAGAGAGCTAGCTGTGCATTATGATAGCTGGTTAGCAAAGGTTACTAAAAATGCTTCATTTTATTACAACGTTTTCATGTTTTTAACGTTAGATATCAACAGGCACAGTCGCTGGACGTTCTTAACTTCTTTCGAGGAAAACTGTAAGTATTTACGTTTCAGAAAACCTTTTTACATGCCTAACCAAAACAGCTAGCATGCTATTGAGCATCCAATTCATTGAGCTTTCTCACACAGTATTTGTCTCATTGTGTTCTTCATTATCGTCTCAGATGTGTTAAAAATGTGAGATTCTCAAGTGAGGTCTGTATATATTTATGTGCTTTAATGCAGGGCTAATAAGTGTCTTTTTTTGCAGGTTTACTTAAGTATAATATCCGAGCTTCTTCTGTGGATCAGACCGGTCTACCTATCCTTATCAAATGGATAATGGGGACTGGGGGAATAGGGTATGTATGTTTGGAATATATTTGACACGAGTTATTGTTATCAAGTGCTTATTAGCCACAGCTGTGTGCTAATAAGCACTTAAATTTAATTGAATTGACATTTTTATAACAGTAATGTGTGTTTTTAACTAGAACAAAATAATAATTTTTTATGGCACCTATAAAATATGTTCTTAATGTATTTAGATATTTAATAAATTAACTTAACTTTATGGATCTAAGTTGAAAAGAACACTTAATATCCCAAAATACCATTAATTATCTTGAATTTTATGAATTGCAATAAAAATGGGTTGCTGTTTTTCTTAACTGATCAGACTAAAAGTCAACTTAACCAAGAATTATAACTATAAAGATTATATTGTCTGCCACTTTAAATACTCAAACTTTTTAATGTCAGTGGATTCTGGATCTGGACTCTCACTGCCAATTATTTTATCGTTTATCAGACAAAAAAAAAGTTATTAAAGTGATTCCAATGATTGTTCCTCTGTGTTGTTAACATTGTAGATGTGGTGTGGATTTCACTATTGGTCATACAATTAGAATAATTATTAAACTTTATAGTTAAGGCTATTTTTCTTGGTATGAACAGACCTTTGCAGTTAAATACAATCCCAAAAGTCCTATAGATTTCTAATTGTAATTCTTAAACTTCATCCACCATCATTGGCACAGACCTTCAGCCTGTTCTGACTTGGCTTGTTATACTTTATAACTGATAGGATCAAAGGTTTTCTCATAACTGACATTCAAATGGGTTATTATTTCCATAGATAGGTGGGCTATTTGTCTGTCTTTATGTCTGACTGACTGCAAGGTCTGTGTAACCTTCAAATTATAGGTTTTAAGGGAGTTATTTAAACTTTAAAGCAAAATGTGAAGCCGACATGCTTAACAAACTGACATGCTTGCTATTCCAGTTCAGCATCCTGTAGGTTGTTGGCAATTTGATTCAGATTCCAACACATGAATCGAAAGAGATGTTTCCTGAATTTTGAATTTTTCCCGTTATTTACTGAGGCACATAAATTTCAGCTCTCTAAAGAATAAAAAAATGAGATTCATCCAAAATTGTTTCAGTTAATGATTTAAGCTAATTAGCACTTCTCCAGTGACAGATTGACAGATTAGCCACATTAAAATTGCTAGTGAACCTATTAAATGTGATGAACTGCATTAATGATTCTCTGCTTTTGTCCATCTCTTGTAGTTGACTCACCCAGTCACCTTAAATGTTGGGGGTCACCTCTACACGACCTCTATCTCCACTCTTCAACGCTACCCAGACTCCATGCTGGGCGCCATGTTCCGCGGCGACTTCCCCACCACACGGGACGCTCAGGGAAACTACTTCATCGACCGCGACGGGACGCTTTTCCGCTACATATTAAACTTCCTGCGCACATCCGAGCTCACTCTTCCTGTTGACTTCATGGAGTTGGACCTTCTGCGTAAAGAAGCTGACTTCTATCAGATCGAGCCTTTAATCCAATGCCTCAATGACCCAAAGCCTCTGTACCCACTGGACACCTTTGAGCAGGTGGTGGAGTTGTCCAGCACTCGCAAGCTGTCGAAGTACTCGAACCCAGTAGCGGTTATTATCACGCAACTAACCATAACAACCAAGGTCCACTCGCTGCTGGAGGGAATATCCAACAACTTCACTAAATGGAACAAACACATGATGGACACCAGAGACTGTCAGGTATCCTTCACCTTTGGACCATGTGACCACCATCAAGAGGTGTCTCTAAGGGTCCACCTCATGGACTACATCACCAAACAGGGATTCACGATCCGGAACACACGGGTGCACCACATGAGCGAGCGTGCCAACGAGAACACAGTGGAGCACCACTGGACTTTCTGCCGGCTAGCATATAAAGTAGAAGATTGACCAATCTATGAATGTGCTACCAAATGTGGTTGCTGCTGTTTCCAATGCAATGTTAAAATCTGTAGAAATTCCATTGTCAGAGACCAAGCAGAAGAAAAAGTGGATCACATCAGAATATTTTGTAAAAGCATTAAAATAATATAATGATACAAACGCATTTGCAATACATATTCAGATAATACTCAAGCATCTTTCAGTAATTTATGAACACCTTGCCCACAATCATTTAAAAAAAAAAAAAAAAAAAACGGATTCACCAGAAATTATTTCAGGTATTCATTCATTCCATCAGATCAGAAATCTGTCAAACATTGTGCACTATGTGCAGCATCAAGATGTAAGCGTGCATGTATTTCTAACACATTCTTTAAGTATTAAATGTCCACATGCTGTAAATGGAAATAAATTTCATTTGTTTATCAGTTTCATTTAAAAAAAAAAAAAAAAAAAAAAAAAAAAACATCAGTATGAGTCCATTGTCTTATTCTATTAACCACTGCTAAGGCTTCAAAGGTAAATGTTTTCAATCTTAAAGCGATAGTTCACTCAAAAATGAAAATTCTGGCATCATGTCACCCTCAGGTTTCTTTAAACCTGTTTGAGTTTCTTTCTTCTGTTGAACACAACAACACAATACAACATTTTCAAGAAAGTTGGCAGCCGAACAGTTGCTGTATTATGAAAGTCAATTCTACTGTCAACTTTTGGTTTCCAAAATTCTGAAGACAATATTTTCATTTTTTGGGTGAACTTTTTTCTTAGTGTGATTATACTTATTTGTATATGTTTTGTGTTTTGTATTATAAAAGTGTATAGATATTATATTTATTTACTTTTTTAGCTTTGTAGCAGTGAGTGAGAGCCCCAGACTCAGTAATGATGAATAGTCCCTGTGTGTAAGAGACTTGGTAGAGTCCTGCCAGCGGACCTATTGGAACACACTCTCCGTGACGTTCACGGCCGCCATGTTTTCCCGTTCTGTCAGCGCAGCGGTAACATGCGTGAAGACGGTGCAAGATCAGTGTTGAAGGACAACTGTTCGAATGTTGCATTCTAGCGATTAAAACTCATTTTAATAATTGCATATTACTGTGCTGTGCTTTAGAAGTGACTTGCAGTTGACTGTGTCTTAAAAGAAAAAGATGTTTAGAAAAAGTCAGAACCTAAAATATATATTAAGTCTTGTACCTGGAAAAAGACGTTTTGGGACGTACAGATTTCTGCCCGTGTTCTTCTGTATCGGGGGTGTCATGGAGTGGATCATGATTAACGTGAGAATAGGAAAAGAAACGTTTTGTAAGTATGCTGCCAAGTCAAATCTTATGTATACATGCACGCCCCTCTCTTTAAAGCGTTTCTGTGCATCATTCTGCGTCCTCTTTGCGCAGAGCTGTCCTTTTATCCTTTATCCATTTACTTACTGAAATTTTTAAAACCTAAATACTTTTAATATGTATCATTAGTCTTAATTAGGTAGGGTACAACGGTGCTTAATTTACATTATGCTTAGATTATGTGAAGATTAATGTATTATACATTAATATAATTATGTATGCCTGTAGCCTATTAAGAATTTATTTTTAATTATGTATTGGTTATTGTTATGGAAAAGTAATTATATTATTTTCTGGCCTCTCAGATGATGTCTACAGAAGAAAACAATCGGAGAGGGAATACCAGCACAAGACTGAGGAGGGCTTTGTGCTCACAGACTCTGAAGCCAAATGAGATCAACAGAACACACTGAAAATAAATGAACGTCATGATAAAGAGACTGAAATAAAAACAGTTTTGAGACTTTTGCACACTAACACACTTTTGATATCATTAAAAAATTGGGATATTATTATACATCAACTGTGAACATAGACTGCATGATTTTGAGGACAAATGAGGTGCAGAAGGCTGCCAATGTTTGTTTCTGTAAGGAAGATTACATATTTTGTATTGTCTAAAAGATAAAGATGGCTATTTAAGCAAAAAAATAAAAAAATAAATCTGTCTGTTCTGTGATTCTAAATAATACACTTTGGAAGCTTGTGAAAAGCAAAAAATATGATTCTGGAAGTCACAATAACGAGAAACTTTCTCACAATTATGACTTAGCATCTCATATTGAGAAAGTTATGAGAACATTTATACATTTATTGCTCATCATAATAATGAAAAATGTTATGTCATTAAAGTGAGAAAAAAATCAAATTTTCATACCTAATATTCATGACAGTATATTGTTAGAATGACTTACAATAATGAGAATCTTTCATAGTCCTTAAGTCATACCAAGTCATTTTTATGATAGACTATAATTTACCCAGCTTTAGTGGAAACAAAGTAGCGCATGCTTTGTGCAATTTAAGTTTATGAAGAAAAAGTCCAGCAAATATGTCCGTCCAAAATGAATTTATTTACCAGCATTGGATGTCAGTAACAGTAACCACTGAATATCTTTTTCCAATTTTAAGTTCACAGACATTACTACAGTTTTTACTTGCAAAAACATTAACAAAATGATTACACTGAAAAAGAAAATCAAGAAGAAGTTGTTATTGTTTGTATATGCTTCTAACAGATGATCTAAATGATCTTAAATGTCTAAATACTCGATGCACTCAGAAGTCAAAATTCCTTCTTAAGCTTTGTGAGTGTGCTGTCTAACATCTTAACAGTGGTTGCCAGTTGGACGATGGCTTAAGGAACATTTTCTTCTTCTCAGCGGATCACTTGTAGTGTCCAATTGGTAGAGCTCTCAGACAGATGAAGCTGTTGGGATGCTGGGCCAGCGTTATCGGGTTTCCGTCCAGCCGAACCTCCTGCATGTTGTACCTGATGTAGTGCGTGTTGTTTCCTTTGCAGAATGTGTCATCTGTCAGTGACGTTATGTTGTTATTCTGAAAATGATTTTAGAAGAATTTATACATATAGGGACACACTAAATACTACAGTCTATCAATAGGCTACATTAAGATTACATTAGTGATGACCATACATGCAGATGAACCACGCGGAGGGCTTCCGGCAGCAGCGGGATGGCCTCAAGCCCGTTGTCTCCAAGGTACAGGTATGATAGCTTGGTGAGTTTCTAATGCAAAAGACGGAAGCCACTTATGAGTAACATAACATTGTATTATTTCAGATTCTTTCTTTTATTCATTTTTACCTTGAAAGTGTTTGATTTTATCCCCTTTGTTTTAAGTAGATTGTGGTTGACATTGAGAGACACGAGTTTAGCCGGCAGCATTGGCAGTTTGACCAGTTTGTTCTCAGCTAGTGTTAGTTCCTCAAGCTGGTCGAGTTTTGAAAAGGCTCCATCTTCTATTTCAGAGATCAGATTGCCAGTCAGGTCAATTCTTCTCAGCGTGGCTGTAAAACAACACAATATGGATGTATTTACAGATTTGGACATTCCCACTGGGCTGCAACTGAATATGTTTTTTATTAACTTTCTGTCATTATTTACTCACTCTCATGTCATTCCAAACCTGCTTGACTTTATTTCTTCTGTAGAACATAGAAAATACGGCTAAATTTTGTCCATGCACTCATAAAAACAAATGTTCCAAAAGGTTTTTTTTGCAGCAATGCCATAGAAGACCCAATTGGTTCCACAAAGAACCATTCAGTAAACCATTCTTGGTCCAATATCAAGAATCTTTTGTGTCTTGGAAAGATTCCATGGATGTTAAAGTTTCTTCATTGAATCATAGATGCCTGTGAAGAACCTTTAGTTTTAAGAGTTTGCAATGAAGATCAATGGAGTCCAAATGTCCACACAAAGAAAGCCAAAGGTGTTCAGAATGACATAAGGGTGAGTAAATAATATCAGATTTTTCATTTTTGGGTGAACTATCCTTTTAAATGCACAAAGCCTTCTAGGTTTGTCTCCCCTTCTATACTAGTGACTCTAAGGGACCTAAACACACTTTCTCATTTCTGTTTTAGAGCCATTAAAAGACACAAGGAAAATTTCACTCAGTTGCTTTGATTACATTGATCCGGTTCCAGTCATTACACATTGCGTCTTTGGATGCCACACCTAAAAAGCTTTTCCCTCACCAATATCGGCAAAGTCTTTGTTGGTAATTTTAGCGATTTTGTTGAAGCGTGCGTAGAGGTAAGCCGTTTCCTTTGGCAGTGGTGGAACTGCTGTCATGTCTGGAGAAACCTCCTCACAGTACACCGATCCAGTCAGACACACACACATCAGGCATGTGGGAAGTTCTGAAAATTAAAATAGAAATAAATAGGCTTAAATATTATTTTGCAATCAAATGATTGCAAAATGTTTGATGTAATAAACAATTACCCTTGTCATCTTTATCTGAAGCTCCCGGACCTTCATCATCTAAATCAACTGGACTTTCATAGTCTGTGCTAGGAACGACTTTTTTCTAGTAAAGCAGATGATGAAAAGAAAACTATATTAGTTTATTTACTCTCAAAACCAACAAGTTCAACTGGTTCACATGCTAGTTTGCTTTCAATGAGCTCAGATGAGCCCAGATAACTTGAGTTAATGGTGCTGTTTTCCATTGGATACAATCCCATTATGGATTTTACAGGTTTTCCATTGCATACCTTTCTTGGAACAGATTTATGATATCTGGCATTCTGATTATACAAATACACATATTCATTTTATCCATCAAAAACATTAATGTGTTCAGAAAAATTGCATTTTAATATCACAATGAATACAAATTAGCATTATCAGCATTAAATCGCCATACCTTTGGTTTCTTGGCTTCCATGACAACTCTACTCTCTGAGATTAATTCTTCATCATCTACTATTTTCAGTATCCCTTTGTGTTTAGGCACCACTTTACTGGTCCTTGCGGGTTCACAAAATATCCACGGCACGGTCACGAAAAAGAGTAAAATCCTCAGATCCATCATCATGTGAGGAGAAACGGTTGTTGTGGTGAGTGAAGAAGAGAGAGGAGCAGTGCAGTGTGTCACAGCCTCAGAGTAAAATGAGACTTTTAAAGAGTGTCTCTGCAGTGACTGCCTGTGAACCATTAAAAAACACTTCATGAAACTGGCCTTAACCCACTCTGTGCTGTCTTAACAGAGCACTCGCCTCATTCCCGCCAAAATAAATTGCTGTGATCCACTTTATGCAAGCGTTTTGCTTTGAAATTGTGGAGTAAAGTGGATAAAACAACATTGAAATTGATATATTTTGCTGTCTTCTTGTGAATAAGCTTAATCTGACAATAATAAGATTTATATTCCATCTTTTTTTGATATAATGAGACATTTTCAGGGAACACTGTGATTCGGAAAAACAGAGGGAAAGTACTGGGGGGAATGAATAGTGCTGGCCATGGAAATAAAGGACAGAATTCAACAGGAAATTATTATTAGTTCAGGAATCTTGGACAGCATGTTTGAATAGTGAACTTTTAAAACTCGCAAACTTAAAATCCATCGCTATGTGATGTTGAAAAGCTTTATTGTTAGAAATGCAGCTGGGTTTGTTTGGGAGGTATCAGGGGATGAATTAAGAGAAGAGGGAGAAAAACGTCTGTCCGTCTGTTTTTGATTAAGCCAAAGTGAATCTTTCAGATTTGGGCAAGAGAAATAATATCATCTAATGCGTGAGAAATATATTTCAGACATGATTCAGCTGACATGCTGTAACACCACCTTCTATCGCTTCTAACAATCTGATGGTTTTAACAGAGACCTGCAGGTTTTTGGGCACCATTAGAGTACTACCCGTTTTTACATCTTATTTTATCTGAGGCATTTGATAACCTGGGAACAGAATTAACCAGGTGTTCAAACAAATGCATGCCAAGACTTCTAAAAGGCACTTCCTCGACCTCCCTCTGGGTGCTGTTACTTAACCTGATGGGACACAGGATGAAATTAAAGGAGAAGAGAAAGAAAGAGCCTAGACAGACTAGAGAGTTTAACATGCAGATGAAGAAAACGATGGGCAAAATTATTACTGTAGGCAAAGCATCTTTGTGGTAAAGTCCGGATATTATTCTGCACGGTTTGCCTGCAGCTCAACCAACTGATGCATAATGGAGAGAGTGTGAACATCTCAACAGATGTGAGAGTGATTTGAGGAGCTTTAGTGTTTTGGCTTGTTTCAGGCAGAATATATTAGTTGAGTAACAACTGTACAGTGTCCGACAGTGAAGATATCTGGAAAACTCTTTATTATAGAGCGTCCGAGAAAAAGATACAAAATATGAAGTTCCAGGGAAGCAGGCCTTTTTGAAGTTTTCTTTGCTCCAAAAATAAATAAATAAAGCGCTTTTGTCATGTTTTAAAAAATAATATTTATTTTTAGTTTTAGCCATTTTTGTACTTCAGTTGCAAAGAAAACATTTCTCATTTTTAAAATGTAAGTTTTTCATAATATTTCTTATAATAATAGTTTTAGTTAACAATAAAATAACTGTCCTATTCATACTGTCATTTTTGTGCAATCAGCTAATTTGATCCTGATGTAATTTGTAAAATATTACTGATTTATGTAGCTAGAATCTCTGAAAATTTGGATACAAAATTATTTATATAACTTTTGACTTTATTTATTTTTTATTAAATAAACAAAGTGTTAATAAGTGGTTAAATAGAACACATATATAAATGTTACACAAAAATGATTTTAAAACAATGATGTCAGAAGTATTTGCATTTGATAACAAATTTTGCCACTTCATAATTGTGCCCCTTAAAAGTCTATGCTAAAAATGTTTCTCCATTTATTTTTTACACTAATTATTGTGCTTTTCCATATTAACCTATTTTTCCATTTGTCATACTTAGTGCATTCATACATGATTCATACATGAACTCTTCATACATGAAAGTGAGTGTTTTCATTAGAAAGCATCAAAGCAGTTTTGATAAAAAGATTACACATCATCCACGATCAAATATATGAAATCATGATCTTGTGAACGTATGTAAAATGCAACATTTATGCTCCACATTCAGTTTCTTCTTTAATGTTTTAAACAAGTGCAAAATTTACACAGAGCAAGGGTTTCAAAATCTTTCATGACAGAGGCCTTTCCATTACGTCGAACCTTTTTGATCGATTCGATCGTCTGGTTTTTAGTTTCTCCTTCCTGTGGGCTGATGCATCTGCTGAGGTGGCAGTTTTAGGCCGTAGCGGTGAGGACTTGTAGAGAACACAAGTGGATCCATCCTCACCGATCCGATAGGACACCTCGTAAGGGTCCACCCACAGTGTCAGCTCTAATGGAAGTGATGAGAAAAGCTGCTCTTGTGTAAATCCAACAGCAGAGGCTGCTTTTCCTATAAGTGGGTCCATTTTATGGTTGATCCGCAAACATCTGTAGCCAGAGCCTCTGCAGGGAGCTTGAGGAAACCAATGGTGCTGATAGTGTTCTGAGGAGAAAAACACATACAATAGCTTGAATACTGAATTTTAAAGCATTTTTATCATACAAAAATGAAAGAATATCATCGATGTTAAAAAAAAATACTAAAAAAATATAGGCCTATAATAATAATAATGATGATATCAAGATTAAATTAAATAGCCTAAACATAATCAGCTTTTCTGAGAGAAAATGATCAGTTGAAATGAATCAAATCATGGGTGTAATTTTATGAGGAATGAATAGCTACTCAATTATTAAAGAAGAGCAGGTCATCTTATCTCACCCAGCAGAGCATCAGTGAGTGTGTGAGTGAAGATCTGCAGCTGATCTTCAGTCAGAGAGTCGCTGCTGCTCAGTAAACTGCTGATGAAAGAAGCAGCGACTGACACCTCTGTTTTCATCATGTTCCCAGAGGCCATGTTCTTCACCAGAGAGATATATGTTGAAAAAAACAGATAAAGCTAAATTACATTAAATTCCACAGGAGAAGGCAAAACTTTATTCTAAAGAGGTGTAGAACGTACCTGTAGGCTAACTTGTTTTTAAGGACACAAAAGGCTAAAAACTCACTGATTTTAATAACAAACCGTCAAAAATTAGACCCACTGCCACTAGAATTTTAGCTACTTTAACTCTCTGCAGAACAGATGAATATGCAGAACTTCTGAAGGAATTACGTCATAGAGGAGAAGCCGCGCGCTTCTCTAGCGCCATCGCCTGACAAATCAGCAGTCACGTGGGCACACAATCAGATTGCCTGCGTTTTAATGTTTTAATTATAGTAGTAGGTTATAATTATAATGTTTGACACAGATTTTTTTTCCTACTAAAACTAGGCTTATTTAAGGTCAAATAAATATATAAAATATAAAAAATATATTAATAATATATAGAGTTTTGATGATTTTTTTGTGAAAATCTTTAGAATGTAGGCTACTTGTTTAGTGGAACTAGTAGCACATTTATTGGTTATTTAACGCATGATTAAATTAGATAAAATGTTTATTCAACAAACTCGCAGTGTGAATAACGTGCAAAACTACATATTCCATATGGAATAAACAATATTTATTTATTTGTATCTTTTGGATTAATCAATAGCTTTCCTGGAATTTGAAAGACCTTTGAACGTAATGATTTAAAACTATTTTGCTTTGTTCTCTAAGTAGCCGCAGACACTTACGCAAGTGCACTGTATGATGTTGTCATATATTGGGCTGAGTAAAAGCAGCGCCTTAAACTAGAAAAACCTGAAAGATGAGTAAAGAGTCAAATAATTTTGCACGACATAATTCCGTTAATTTTGCATACTGTATTATAATTCTATTGCAGGGCGTGGAAAGCCCCACACTCCATACATTACAAGGATCGCTCCTCCTCTTATCCACAAATAGCCAAGCAGAAGGTGTGTCCTCGAGCTTTCTGAGTATAATAACGCCAGTGGAAACTCTTCACTGCGGAAGGAAAAGAAAGAGAGAGAGAGAGCAGTATTGTTGAAGTGAAACCCAACACATTTCAAATGAAGTAAGTTGGTTTTCTTTTCAGTGTATTAAACTTTGTATGCAGTTCTGCTACAGTTTGTGAGCCAATGAGTTCCACGTTGTAGCTAAACAGTTGTTTTATATAGACACGTTCTTTAGAAAAATGTGTGAAAGCAAACCTGTTGCAGGCTNCTAGGCAAACAGTTGTTTTATATAGACATGTTCTTTAGAAAAATGTGTGAAAGCAAACCTGTTGCAGGCTGTTTGAAACCCTCTTACCCCACAGACTGTGTTTCAACATGTTATCTGCGGTCGGAAATACTGCCAATAACAGCATAGACTATAACTTCATAATAGGTCACTAACCTTAGAGCAGACACATCCTGATCCCTGTCACAGTCTATCATCAGGAGTCAACTGTTACTTTCAGAGATCACTGGTCTCACGTGAAAAGTAGTCAAAACTGCTTTGATCAGCACATGATTAGGTTTGTTAGGTCTTCAAAATGTGTTCTTCAAACTTGTTATTGTTCTTGTGTGTGTTTTGTTTTTACTTGTTACAGTTCATATAAATTACCGTTTGAGGATAGGAATGGGGAAATTAGTTAATAATTGACAGAGAAAAATCCTCTAAACATCTCCTAAAAGCTTTTAAAAGGAGAACTTTTCATGCCACAAACCACAATCACATGTTTTAGTGTTACTCATCAGTTTCAGGATCACGTTTTCACAATAACTCTGTACATTCAAATGAGTTTATTTGACTGTGTTCAGGGGCATCATTTTTTGTTCTTCACATGCAGGATGACCGGCAGACTGTTCCTCCTCACTCTCTCTATTCTTTCTGGCCCGCTGAGCTGCTATGGCTTCAGAATTTGTGCCTTTAATATTAAGAGTTTTGGTGAATCAAAATCAGCTGATGTCAAAATTATGAATTCTATATCACGGGTAAGAGGATTAACATTACAATGCTTTTTTATTTATTTTTTATAGAGTATAAAAACATGTCTCTAAATGTTCTGTTTTGTTCTTTTTTGCAGATTGTATCTCGCTGTGACATATGTTTGCTCCAGGAGGTCAGAGATCAGAAAAATAAAGCCATCCCGGGCCTGCTTCATACACTCAACCGGTAGACAATATGCAAATATAAAAAAAAAACAAATCTGAAATCACTGTAACCAATCAGATTTAAGAGATAAACAAATGTACAGTGCATAAATGCCATTATATATTTTTTTCCAGATTTAATGATAATGATTATGACTATGTGGCAAGTGAACGTCTCGGGAGAACACAAACCTATCAGGAACAATACGTTTTTGTTTATAGGTATGTCTTCAGCACTTCTGTACATTAGGACAATATTATATAACTCTGATATTTGAGTTGTAATGTTTTAATTTATCTGTTGAAATTGGATAGTTAATTGTGATTATTATAATAAGATTATATCTTATTTTTGTATTTAAAGAACTAAGAGTTTAATAGCATAACTACATATATTCTTTAGCAAATTTAAAAATGAATATCTATTTTTATAGTGTATATTATACAGTTGTGATACCTACATTTACATATTGCATTGAAAATGATTAATTTAAGTTCTTGGTGTTTTATTTTTTTATTTATTTAGACAAAATAGTGTTGAATTTTAATATCAGACATTTATCAGTTATCAACCATAACATGAAAATAATTATTGGCTTATCATTATTGGTGTATCCCTAGTAAAGGCATGGTATTAATAATATTGAACATTGCTTTGTGAGATGTGATGTATGTCTTGCATTACTTTGATTAATATTGATATAATCTTGATCAACATAAATGGTTTTGGAAATTTCAGGTCTTGCAAGACAATTTCCATCATTTAATTTTTTTTCTCGCACAGGAAAAGCAAAGCGACGCTGAAAAACCAGTATCAGTATCCAGATACACAAAAAGGGGATGTAGACGCTTTCTCCAGAGAACCTTTTGTGGTACATTTCCAAGCCCCCAAAACAGGTAAAAATAAACATAGAAAACTTCGGTTCTGAATTTGTTCCAAGACAAATCATTATAAGCTGAAGCTTGGTTATTTTGGTCATGTGATCTCATGATGTCTCTGTTAACAGTGGCCAAGGAGTTTGTCTTGATTCCACAGCACACCACTCCTTCAAACGCCACCAAAGAGATTGATGAACTCTATGATGTCTTTGTGGACATTAGAGCACGTTGGAAAATTGAGGTATGATGATGGATTTCTTATTTTATTAAGAGTATAATATCTTTAGACCAAATAATGAACTTAGCTTTTTTTTTTTTTATCATCTTTGCAGAATGTGATGTTCCTTGGGGACTTCAATGCAGCTTGTGGTTATGTGGCTAAAAAGAACCGTAAGAACATCAGACTCCTTTCTGACCCATCTTTCATCTGGCTGATTCAGGATAATGTGGACACTACAGTGAAAGAGTCAACCGACTGTGCATATGACCGGTATGCTAATAAAAAACTCAAATCATTTGCATATATGGCCAACCTTTTATGCTTGATCAATATTTTACCACACTTTTTATGGTTAATTCTCAGAATCGTTGTGCACGGAGAGCCATTTCTCAAAACAATCCAACCGTTATCAGCACGGGCGTTTAATTTTCCTAAGGAATTCCACCTTACAGAGGCAGAGGTAAACCAAAATCGCCATTTAGTGTTTTTATTTTGCACATTTTAATGTCATTTAAACTACAGGTCGTCTGTTATAGGCTCTAGAAGTGAGCGACCACTACCCCATTGAGGTGCTACTCAAAACTCAGAACTCAGGGTTCTTCGCAGGAAACAGCAAAACTTCGTGTCTTCTGCCTACAACGTTTATCCTGAACATCTTACTGCTACTGCAGATGATCATATGAACACAAATGTACCAGAAGTGGATTATTCATCTCCTCTGGATGAAGAGACTTTACTTCGCTGTTACACAGCTGTTATGTACTTGAGCTCATACAGATCCACAACCTCATCTACAGAATGTGCTGGAAGTGGATGTTTGAACATTGTTTAATAGCTTCTATAAAATTGATTTCTTTTTGATAAATATTTACTGTATTTTACTGAGATTTATGTGTTTCTGTAGATCACTCTTGGAGAAATACTTTCTTTAAAATAAGTTGTCATTTGTACTGTGGAAACATTGATGAAATATTTTGTTCAAACACACAAATGAGGTACAAAGAAAATAATCCACCGAAAACTACAGTGTAGCAAGGTTTTCATTACTGAAATATAT
>SCHK01114038.1:109-14723 GCA_004124795.1 Poropuntius huangchuchieni
AAAAAATGTCATTTACGTGTTTTTCTTTTTTTTTGTTTTTTTTTAGCTGTGATGGAAAATTCTGAAAGCCGTTCATCACTTTAACAGATTACGCAGAGGGTGATCTACTGTAATTTGTAACTGTAATTATCACCCCTGTCCAGTTGGTGGCGAAAGAGATGATCAGAGAGATGATCAGTTCACTTGCACTTTGCGCTACCGTTTCGCTTGATCTGAGGTGCTACTGTACACAATCTCTCACGCCACATTAAAGAGCGCCAAAATAGTATTTATTGGTATTTATTGTCTTTATTACAAAAATTGAAATCTGTATATATGTACTGTTCATTCATCAACTGAAAACAGCAGCGATTGGAATTTAAGAATCGATACTGGTTCATAAAAATTAGAATCTATTAAAATCGATTCATCAATTCATCATTAAAATCTTTTTTTTTTTTTTGCCCTAGCATATTTTGTTCTCTGTTCTCTTCATGAATAAATAAATACATAAGCCTATATGCTCATCCTGTAGGTTCATTATTAAAAATGAAAATGTGAACAAAAATAATGCAGTTAAATGTGTTATTACAATTAAAATCTGAAAATTTAAATGACGGGAAATAATACATTATGACGGAATGATGGACAATGTTAAAGTCTAACGCAACCTCTGGTTTCAACATGACACACGGACATGATAGTCAGATGGCTTATTGGGCGGCCCTTGGCCAATGAAAGCTGCTATGGAGTTGAGACTTTGTCATCATTCTTAAGGACCGGCTACATGAGTGCACCCTAATTATACTGGATTTTGTAAATTATGTAGTTGAGCACATCCCTGTTCAGTACCAGAGCATTACCATCTGATTGTATCTCTGTATCACAGCACTACGCTTTTATCGTAGCTTTTTGTATTACTGTGATAATGTTGTGCTTCCACATAGACACTGATATAAATCAGCATCTGAGTGAAGAATTAGGCAGCATCTTCTCCTGAAGCAGCTCAAACGGCATCTGAGCCAAACGGTGGCACCGCACAGTCTCTAACACAGACTCGCTAAACTGATTACCGGAAGAAATATATTGCTGCCAGACGTCACAGACTCATTCAATTAGTGCTGGAACTGATGTGTAGTATCTGTTCCGCCCCGTCCTTCTGACACTTTGATTAATCCTGTGTAACTATAGTAAGATACATAAAAGCTAATTCTTCCTTTTAATTCAGCTGTATTTAATGCCTGATAAACAGCGCTCATTCTGAATATAAAATCTGACAATCGGCTTTTTACACAGCCTGTTGTAGATCCCTTGGGTCTAAGAGAGAATTTAAAATCTGAGCTATTATATAATTACTGTGAAATGGTAGTTAGCCAGAATGGTTGTTAGCAGCCGTCATTATTTTCATCCCAGGCATGTTACTGTCAAGAGGAACCTTGCTTTACAAAGAAACTCTTTAAAGATTTAGCAAGATAAATGTATGTTTATATCGTTCAGTTAATTAAAAATGTGAGAGAAACACTTCACTGAAAAGATGAAAGCAGAGGAGGTCATAGAGAGCTACTTCTGAATGGCAGAAACTGAACATGGATGTAGATTTATACAAAACCGCACATAAACAAGACGTGTTCTTATGGCAACTCAGTCATCAATTAACTGACAGTTATTAGATTCCAAACACGTCAGTACAGTGTTTTGTAACATTGGCATTTTGTGTAAGGTAATTAACATTACAGAGAAACAAACAATATAAAACTTATTGAGGTGTAAAACTCTTCTACTTGGACAAAGACTGGAAATGTGTTCGAATTATCACACGTTTTTAGCAGGCAACAAAACAGCCCATCCATTTCTACATTATTTGTGCTATTAGAGGGATAAACCAATTTTATGGCTCTGAGCATTCCAAGTAATCTGAATAATATTTTTTTCTTTAAATAGAGCTGTCTAACAGTGCAACAGCACTGAGCAACCAACATGTTTTTTCTAAACAGATTAAAAATAACACACCTAGAATTGGTCGTTTTGAATGTTAGTTAATTTAGGCATTACAACGTTTTAATACAGTATGAAAAAGAAATTATTAGTGTTTTTAAAAGATAAATTAAGCGAGCATTAGATGACGGAAAAGAAAATCTAAATTTTTAGCTACATTTTTAAAGATTTAGCGCTCAAGAAACATTTCTTTTTATTATTTATGTTGAAAACAGTTGGAGGTCTGTAAGATTTTTGAAAGAAGACGGGTGCATTTATCAAAAATGCACAGTGTATGAAACATTATTAAAATTTAAACCCCATACATCTGAACAGCAGTGTAACATATACTGTCAATGTCCGCACACATACGCACAATATTTATCTTACAAAGCAAGACATGCACAATATCTCAGCACATAGACAGCCCTGAGCCATCACGTCCAGTCACTGAGTGCAACGTTTATGATGTTTATTGTTTTGTTAAGCACTCCTTTCTCACAATCTACACATCTAAAATCATTTCTAAAAAGATTTGCCACAGGCAAATTTAATCAATGCAGATGAGGATTTTATCAGTTCAAAAGCCCATTCTCTAAAGTGAATGTGTGTCAATAGTAGATATCACATACTTTGAGTGTGTAATGCACAGACAGTTAATTACAGTGGTTTAAATGAGCGCAGTGAGTCATAGTGCTATAATACATGCTCTGCAACAGTTAAATAACAGTTCTTTCATATGCTTTAAAAATATAGATTACACTTTTTTTGAATTAGCCTTTTCAGAATGACTACACAGACCATACTGACCTTGTATGGCAAGTCTTTTCACCTGATGGCCCGCAGGCCAGGTTAGCCCCGTCAATCATTTTAATACAGCTTTCAGATTGATTTTGGTTAAATGGCTGTGCAAAACTGTGACAAAACCAAATGCGGTCAGCAGACTGCAAATCAAGTTAATTTCCGACCGGCGCCAGTGCCACTAGCTTCCCCACACATGACCAAGCACAATTTCGACATACATGTTTGACTGTGTCTTATCTAAATGTATTTATGCAAATAATATAGCTGCAGACAATTCTCCAGACATGAAAAAAAAAAAAAAAAATTCCACAGAAGCTTACAAAGCAATACTTTATGTCAACACATGTACAATGAGACTTTCTCATTCAATGTAAGAGAAACCTCGTACCTCCAAAAATGCTGGAACAAATTTTCAAATAGGCTTTATAAATACATCTTTATAAATCAACTGCAAATTTGAAGTTTTAACAACCACATTCTTGCCTAAAATCTATTAAAACTAAATTTTGTGGGTTTTCTCAGGCCTCTTAGTCAATTGTATTGCAAAACAGCATTGTATAGTAGTACAGTCTATTCATTTTTGTAGCATTTTTTGTATTATTTATTTGAGACAAAAATATTGAATACTGTATTTTTATTCCTAAATCTTTTTTTGAAGGAATTTATGGCAGAACTCTAAAAACTTAAATGAAATACAACTGACTACCATTGACTGTTATGTTAAATAAACACAGCATTATGGGTATTTAGTTTTGTTTCTCATGGTAACATGCTAATTCCAATGAAAGTACTAAAATTCAATAAATGCATCGAAAAATGTTCTTCACCCTACGGGTTTCCATCTGGATAATCTGATCCCTGCAACAGCTGTATGGTATTACGGATGGAAAAGTGTGTGTGTAAGTTAGTTTGGTATTGTTTTCAAGAGTTTGTTCTCAACATGTGTTCTGGTCTTCTGCAGTTTAAGGAGTGTCCACTCCTCCAACAGTGATTCTAAAGCACTGAGAGATTTATGGAATGGAAAAGAGCCGATCAGATTACCCACAAACCCTTTCATCTCCCTATAATCCCATTTCTCACCCATGCCAGCTCATTTTAGAGGGAAATGAATCAAATATTTTCCCAAACAAATGTCAGATGCTTGGCATCATGATCCAACTAAAACACACAATATCAGCGAGTGATCCACCCAAGAACATTATTAAAAGAATGATAGTGCAAAAGGTCTTTTATTGACCACAGGACAATAATTGCCTATTTGACTCTCATAAAAAAAAGATTTTTTTTTCATTTCATGTACTTTGAGTCTAAGTTTAGAAAAGGCAAGAAGAAATGAAACACGTTGGTGGTTTATTACAGAGCAGTCCCTACTCATGTAGATAATCCCGGCCAGGGGTGATAAGGCAAAGCCATGGGGCGGATTGACTTAATCTTACTGAAATCCTGCTAAAAGTAATATCCAAATATAATATAACAGGTACAGAAAGCACAAGGCTGATACCACCCTAAAGGTGCATGCTGAAGATAGGGGAGCGTGACACGCACAGAGTAAACCGCAAAGGTTTATGGGAACGCTGATGAATCGTTATTGGTTATGGTCCATTAAAAGACAAGATATTTTTTTTTAATAAAATATATACTGTATCCATTACAGACTTCTTTGAATGGAAAGCATTCGTTTCAGATATTTTTAGGAAAGCACTGCGTGACCAGCAAGATACAGATTTTATTGCTGAAAATCTATTGTATATCAAAAGATCAAGCCTAAGCCGAAAATAAAAGCCTTTACTCGTGGCTGGTACTCACGCACTAGAACAAATAAGTTATATAAATTCCAGGTGTGTTCGATAATTCAGGAGGGAGGCTAAAGGGAAGCTTGGAGAGGGTTTAGGTTAAGTGAGGATTTGTGGGCTTCTGGATCCTCATGGAATATGAAAGAGAGCTGTTGCCTCATGTCAGATATAAGAAAGTTGAATGAGAGACAGAACTACAGTCAGTCAGAATAGATGGATGTTGCATAAACAAATCTAACTATACAAACAAGCAGAAGAGGAAGGATTTGTTAAAAGAAACGATTGACTCGAAATATACTTGACACTCAAAATGTGCAAAAACACAATAACACTTTAGGGGCCAATTCTTACTATTAACAAGTTGAGCATTTATTGCTAGCATATTGATTGCTTATTAGTTCTTATAAAGTACATAGTAATGCCTTATTCTGCATGAGCATATTTTATATCCCTTAACCCCACCATACTTCAACTTAACAGCAAATTAGGAGTTCATTGAGGCAAAATTCATAGTTACGAGTTAGATAATTGTAAGAACTGTTCCCCAAACTAAAGTATGACCAAAACATTAAAACTAAAATATATATCAGACGTCTAGTCTATATATACAATTTAAATAATATATAAATGCAGCCTTGGCATAAGAGTCTTCGGTCACACTTTAGAATAGGGAACATTTATTCACTATTAACTATGACTTTTCCCTTAATAAATTCCTAATTTGCTTCTTATTAATTGTTAGTAAGGTAGTTGTTAAGTTTAGGTATTGGGTAGGATTAGGGATGTAGAATAAGGTCATGTAGAATAAGGCATTAATATGTGCTTAATTACTACTAATAAATGAATAATATTCTAGTAATATGCATGCTAAGCAGCTAGTTAAGAGACTGTAAAATAAAGTGTCACCGAGTCTTCTTTCAAAAACATAAAAACATACAAAAAAATGGTCACACTTTATTTTAAGCTCCAATTCTCCCCATTAACAAACATTTAACCATGACTTTTGCCTCAATAAACTCCTAATTTGCTGCTTATTAATAGTTAGTAAGGTAGTTGTTAAGTTTAGGTAGGATTAGAGATGTATAACATTGTCATTCAGAATATGTGCTTTATAAGTACTAATAAACAGCCATGTTAATGTTAATAATAGGCATGATAATAAGCAACTAGTTAATATTGAGAATTGGTCCTTATACTAAAGTGTTACCAACAAAATAAATAAATACATTTTACCAAATCCAAACCTCTGAACTAAAATAAATAAATAAATAAAATCTTTCTTATAGCCAATTTCACTAATTGACCATTTGGTCATCATGAGCTATTTGTCATTATGAACAGTCTTTGCATGTTAAAGACTTAATGCACAACTTAGAAGCTTTCAAGGCAGAATTGGAAATATTCTCTGATGTACTAGTACCCTTTCAGCAGAGCTTTTTAAGTAATAATAATTCTTTTGCAAATTATAGAACGACAACAAGATGAATCTGAAAACTTGAAGCAGTTTCCAAGTAGTCTCCTTAGAGCATTCATCACTTGACAAAGTTAATTACTAAATGATCATACTTTAAATGAGCGCATGGCGGATGTGTGAAAGCAGCATGCAGTGTTGAGTGCTGTGTAAGTCACAGACGCAGCATCCACATCTCTCTTCCAACAGATCGTGACAAGGTCAGAGCAGATTTGGGTAATGGATCTAATCTGCATTTAGCACAGTGGCATTCCGAATGACAGGCCTGTCACCTCCCACTAAACACCAGCTTCAGGGGGTGTATTCAGTCTGAAAGAGTCTTTGTCTAACGCAGACAGACATCGAGCCGTTCCGTTTAAGTAACATTTTTTTTCTGCAGCTGGTAGAGCATGATGCTGGCAAGGTCGTCTGTTTGGTTCCCAATGAATCATATACTGATAAAACATATACTTTGAAAGCGCACTAAGTGGCTTTGGATAAAATTATCAGCTAAATACGGATGGACCTCTTTGTTTATCTCTCTCTCTCATGGCAGAAACAAGCTTCCATACTTCTATGTCCTCATAAAAAGAGGTTAATTTTGAAAATACCTCTGTTCACACACTTGAGAAAACTGAAGTAGCAGGAGATCAAACAGATGTGAATACCTCCTATATCGAACAGATAAATAAAATGACTCCTTTATCACTGTAACTTTTAAGACATTGTTTGAGAAGCCTTACAAAAAGAATGTTAAATGATACACGGTATATAAAAGGCAGTTACAACATATGGAATTGCTGTATTAAATGCTACACCTTCATAAAATCACAGTGGGGATTACATACTCAACACACTCATGTGAAATTACATCAAACAGCAACACTTCTTCTGAAGAGGGATATAATAATGAGTAGAACCTTTATGGAGAGCGAATAATTATTGCCGACAGACGTCTTAAGCTTAAGGCTAGGTCCAACCAACCTTGAAAGAAAGATGTCTGAAAATCATTACAGAATGATTTGTACTGTTTCATAAGTGGCACCTTCGTATCCTGCACAATACATTAGTTCCAATAGCTCTCCACTCAAAAAATGAAAATGTCTCTGCAGAACATTAACAGCATACAGCTAGTTCAGAGCGCTGACCGCATCTGCTATCTTCCTCTTACACATCATTATGTCTCTATAAGACAACAGCTGGATACTATTAGAGACAGAATGGTGTGTACATGACCTGATCACTGGATCAAGTATACAAAAGCTGCACTAATAGGGTTAGCCTGTAAATTTATAAGTATTTGGGTCAATGAAATACTGTATAAGACTATATAAAAGTATTTACACACCACCCAACTTTCATTATATAACAAGACATTATGGTCTGCCTGAAATCCTCAGTATTTACAGTAAGATACACATTCTTCAAACAACAGCAATCAAACAATGTACACTAATCACTTTTACATTGCTCCCTCCCTCAGGCACACACACAATGGAGCTAAGCCCATGCATAAATGCAACAAAAACATGAATCATTAACTGCTTTTCAATCTAGGTCTTTCAGTGCAACAGTACTCCTCTGAGTTCAAGTTTATTCTAATTTTTGTTTTCTGCCTGTTCAGCAGAAAACGAATGCCTATAGAAGTCACGGACAATAACACACACCAATGTAGTGACTTGGGGGTTTAAAGGGCTTGCAAAAACATGCTCTGAGAACCTCCCGTGTCTCACGTGAATAACATTTAATACCTTGCAGGGCACACAATATCTCCTCAAAGTACTTTTTTTTTTTACGAAAGAGAACTGCAAAAAGTGTTTATTTGGTAACATAAAAGTTGCAAAATGAACTGCATAATTTGAAATCTGTTGGGGATCTGCACTCTAAATAAAAGACAACAACTCAATGTTAATTGGCTGTTTCAGCCCACCTTGATGCACAAAGGAAATCTTTATTGTTCAGACAAATGTTCGTTTATGCCATGGCTTAGGCACATTAACCAAAGCAGTCTATGGCTATTGGCACCCTTTGCTTTGAATCAGTTTGGTTTCCACATCTGTTTTCAAATGTCCTGCCAAATACCTATTGCTTGTCAGCGGGATGGTACTCTCTAGCTCTGTGCTTTGGCACGCACAGCTCCACGCACTCTAAGATCCAAATTACACTACCTAAGCATTTAAAAGGGCACTGAGCACATCACAGACACTAATAATGCTGTGCTATTGTGTTTTTATATGCATGGCTTAACTTTAAAGCCAGAATTAGTGGCTGTTTGAGGTTTTCATAAGTACAATTCAAAAGAAACTCACGGAACAGCTGAATCATTTGCTTTCTTGTTAGTTTTGACTTAGCAGGCTTTCAATAAATAAAGAAATGGCTTGTAACTAGTTTATCATAATCAAAGTATGTAAGTTAGTCATTTATCCAAAGCAACTACATAACACTTATTAAAGGTACAGACTATCAGGACAAATGGTCTTGCTCAATAGCATAATCATGGAAGCTCTTGAAACACCCTTGAGAGGTTTAAAACTGCAGAATTTCTGATGCCAACCCAGATGTTTAACCATGAGAACACAATGCCATGAAATCCACATCATAAAGAGACAGACTTCCAAAGTTAAGCTTGAAGTATTGGCATATTTACTGTCAAATAAACATTACATAATTATCTAGGGCTCCAGATCGTTTGCAACCATTTTTCCTGTCAGTGCAGCTATATTTTGTTTAAGTCAGCACTAACGTGATTACAAAATCTCCCTCTTCTATTATGCTCTGCCTTTTCCTCTTTCCCAAGGAAATACCTGAAGTTAAACACTCCAAAAGCAAAACGAAACAGTGCTACCTATTGAACCACGCAGTATGAAAAAATTATCTGCACCACTGAATTGGCAAATGTTATTTTTGTAACTAAATTTGTGTCTGCATATGCATCCCAGCTCAACCAACTATTGAGTGTCACATGTTTCTGTGAGACAAAATTTACAATCATGTGTACATATATATAAAAAATGCATAAATTCACCTTACTTTTTCCAAAAAATAAGCAAACTAACTATAAATGTATGATATGCATCATACATTTAGAATTGGTTAACATAAATGTATCTTTAANTAAGCAAACTAACTTTAAATGTATGATATACATCATACATTTAGAATTGGTTAACATAAATGTATCTTTAAAATGGACAGTAATGACAGTACTTTGAATTACTCTGAATGTTTAAATATTTGCAACGACCAGTTTGGCACACTGGTTATAATAACAATTATAACACATTGATTTAATAATTTAATAACTGCTGAACACCAGCTCTCTGAGAGAGGAATCTTTATCTGAACCCCTCTTAATAAGGATGAAAAGCTAAATTGCTCAGCGGGATGCGGCAAAATGGCTAAGTGAAAGCTAAATGCGAGAAAACAGCTAAATGAGATGGTGTCTCTGAAATTCAGTTCAGAATACAAGAAGAGCAGCAAAACCTGAGTCGATAAATATTTGGCTTTGGGGAGTATGACTAACAACACAAACAGGGTGAATGGATTTCAAATGCCAAAGATATTTGCAAAAGGATTTGTGTGATCGACCAGAACAACCCCTGGCTAATCAGACATTGATAACCCTAACCCAACAACTTACAATGCTAGAACTTCTGCACTGTAAGTTTTGAGTTTGCTTTAAAGTTTCTGCATCTTTTAAAAAGTTACATAACTTTATAAAAAGTTGCAACTTGGCAGCAGCAAAACTGTGGAGATAGGTGATATAGCTCATATTAACATCTCAGCAGTTCTCATTAAATCATTTTGTGTATGGCATGTGGCCATCAGGGTTCAGTTCAGTTTTTGCGTGTGCCATTATACATGGGAAACAGTGACTAATTCCATTACCTAACACCAGCAGTTGTGTTTAGACCATCACAGTGGGGGCATATTGTGAACATATGGGCCAGCAAGAGGGCAAATTCACAGCCTTTTTTATAGCTTGCTGAGCTGCATGTGTGAATGTTCATATGTGTAAATAAAACATGGACCACTGGATGGAACAGAGTAGCACACACGCAACAGCTCAGTAAAAAGGAGAGACACTGGTTATTTGTAGAGGAGGAAAGGAAGAGAGTGAGTCAATGAGGCCAGACTGAAAAAGTCTGCTAAAAGACATATGCCAATGATTTAAGGGCTTAACTCTAGAATTAAGAGTCCACACAATATTCACAAAAAATATGGGCATTAACATTAACAGATGTTAATGATGAAACTTTTCAAAAGCTCAGTAGCTACTGATATCAAAGCCTAAATAATATAGAACTCACAAAGGTGCAGGTATAGAATCTAACCAACTAATTAAAGCAACTATGGTTGCAAGTTTTGTCATTACCAATAGAGTTCAAGAAAATTAACGACCATATGAAGCTAACAATGCTTTTGAGAAACGCACCCCTGATTGGTATATCAAGTTACACCTGAAAACTGATAGGCAGATAGAATTGATCAAAATTTAAAAAATAAAAATAAAACACTAAAAACTAATTAATCATTTTAAATGTTACAAGTGAAATAAGGTATCACAACAATATGTATAGTATAAAAAATGGATTTTTAGATTTGATAAAATCGCATTTAACATGCAATTAAATTATTAGTGTTCTTGATAATTAAAAGACAGCAAATTTATTCCAATATCCTTTATCAGCTGATATATATATATATATACTCTTTGACTGGCCGATAACTGATAAGGTACTTATATACAGTATAGCGCAATGTGGTTCTTGTATGCTAGTTGAGACATTTCCAGTGATATATATGACTATCTGACCTGTATATTATTTTAAACCATTATTATTCTGATTATTATAGTGCATAAAAACTGAAAGATTAACATTAAAAGAGTTCTAAGTGTTATATTGCTTATAGTCTCTGTAAAATGCAAATTCTAAGCTTTTATAATTCAAGACTGGTAACTGAGCCAGGGAAGATCCTGTTAACACTCTCTCAGAGAATTTCTCAAGAGTGTTAAGTAAATTTATGAGAATTTTGTACTGAGAGTGTCCGACCTTTTCTCACCATATGCTGCATTTGCTCATGTCATTAATAGGACAGCAAAAAGAAACACCACTTCCATGGCTGTGGTTTTTCATGTCGGTTACCATCCACATCTGGGTCTAGGTTAAAAATCTGGGTAAAACTCACAAATGTAGGCATCAATACTCAGTGAGCCAAGCACCTCCATTCTTCACAAGGGTTCGGTTTGAAAAGAGGCTTTAGAGTGGAAAAGAGGCTTAGGAAATATTCAACACCTAAAAGTAGCTTATTTGGATGCTAGGGAATCAGTCTGAGTGCTGTCTGATGACTTACCAGTGACTCAAAAGCAGAACAGAACCACCTGCCTCAGAAAACGCACACTTTATTACGCTGTAGAGGCATTAATTTAAATGACATGCAAATTGCAAACACCCACATTCTCATCTCGGCACTGAGCAAAGCCGGTGTAAATTCACATGTGCTGAATATAACCTATTTGCTGCCGAAAATTCTCATTTCAGAGAGTTTTAGATTGTGAGAAACTAGGACACCAAAAGAGTAACACAGTTTAAAACTAACCTATGGAAAACATGAAGTCAGTTGCATGTTGAGGGCAGCGGTTTTCATAGGACATCCTTCTTCCACAGACTCACAGCTATGCACAGCACATAAATCATATAGAGTTTAAGTGGAACTGTGTGGGTTAGCAGTCATTTAATGGGGTACGCATTGTTCAGCAGAGTGAGTCAGTGTGTACAACTGCATGTGCATTTGAATATTAAACATTACGTTGCTGAATTGGAGTTTTGGGATTGGCCTTTTTTGCTTTTGCAGTGAAAGTGCAAAGCATGCTGAAGAGCTTTAAATTGAATGGCTTACTGCTGAAGAAATTTGAAAGTCACAAACTTATTAACAAACTGAACACATTTACCGCAGCAATACTAGTTTCAGTAAAGCATTCTTAAATTTGTTGTAAACAGTTGACCTGAAAATGAAAAGTAATATTGACACAAGAGAATGAACACAGGAGAGTTTGAAGAATCCAAACAACAACACTGGACCCCATTGTCTTTGACCGAATGGACAAAAATAGCACTTAGTGTAATGCTTGATACTAACTGGTCGGTTTGCGGCATATTCGATAGTGATAATGCATGCAGAAACTTTCACATAATTTTCTTTAATATGACAATGTGTTTTGGCAGTGAATACAGTACTTATATAACACACAGCAGTTGATAAAAGGAATGTCAACTAATGATGACTCCAAACAGCAGGTAGTCTTGAATCACACATCACACAGATCTTGCTAAGCACACAAATAATAGATATAAATGTCAAAATGTAATGCAAAGAGTCCAGAGAAATGCCTTTTCCTGAATGCCAAACATAACAGAAAGACAACAGAATGTGCATTCTAATGCCACTTAAATTCTCATTGGGTAAGTAGAGCTTGATTTGTTCTCATCTCAAGAAGCATGCAGCTAGAATTCCCCTCTACCGCTCTGAGTTGAGAGGTAGGGGCGGCGAAGAAGAAAAGAAAGCCTCTTGCTAATTGGATATAATAGCTGGGGGGAATTTGCTTCTGGTGGCCAAAAAGACAGAGGATAAACACACACACACAGACTGCAAGACATTTGCGCTAGAGGCAACTGCCGTTATAACAAGCCGACACCAGGAGATAAAGAGCTCAGAGAGTGGAGACTAAACAAGAAAACCCGAGAACAGGAAAAAAGAGCAAGATGCAAATTACCAAAGTGAGAGCCATAGCAGGTGGAGCAGACGAAAAGGCAAGACATTTAGCCCTGAACGACGCAGCCGCTGTCAGGAGAGCTGATCCCAGTGAGAGAAGCCAGCACAAGAGCCTTTGAAGACTAAGGGTCCCTAAGGGCCCGTCCTTTCGAAGGGTCTCCCGTCTGTGAATTTGTATGCGTCAACAAGAACAGCAAGCGACTGAACTCAAAACAAGGAGATGAAACATGATTTGAGTCTGTGATGGCTTTATGAACAAAGATTAAAGAGCACGACGTTCAAGACCTGCAAAGATGTCGTTCACTCCCACATTACGACCTTGACCGGCCTTCGTTTATGTGAGGTGGGTGGTTTCACCCACAACCAGTGGAGTTCAAATACAAATATCCATTCCACTATGAAAATCCACATCTGAAGATACGATTTGGTACATCCCACAGATCCCTTGAGGGTGCTTTCTCTTGTTTCTCCAAAGGCTCTGTGTGAGTAAGCGTACCCATAAACCGACAGAGTGAGTGCTTTAATCCAAACAAGGGCCAGTCTGTGCTGGGGCCTCTTCTAAAAATGGCAAACAGTTGCAGACTGTCTGGAAAAAGATTTTTAAGACAGATTATGCTACACTGTGTGAGATGCCTATCCAAAAACGAGCTGTCAAAAACTCCTGTCTGTACTCTGGCTGCATCTTCAAACTTTGCAATCTGTAAGTAAGAAGGAAATTTTCATTTTGTAGTGTGCAGCATTCAAGTCTTCAAAATGATGAGAGAGGGACCCGCTCTGCTGATGTGTAGATAATGAAAACAGCTTCTAAACAATTGGAAAGTCAACTTCAGAGG
Source organism: Poropuntius huangchuchieni (assembly GCA_004124795.1). NCBI lineage: Eukaryota > Metazoa > Chordata > Actinopteri > Cypriniformes > Cyprinidae > Poropuntius > Poropuntius huangchuchieni. Next base: position 13,717 of record SCHK01114038.1, read on the forward strand.
AACAGTGGAGGGTACCAAAGAAAAAAAAAAAAAAGAGAGACCACTAGCTTGGAAAAGGGAACACTTCTCAAAGGGCAGAAGCAAACATATTTTGAAACTTTATTGAAATGTTTTACATATCCCATGAAACACAAGTTATGTCATTCTGAATACACTCCCACGTCTGACAAGACAGACATCTGTAGTCATGTTGAAGATCTGCAATGCCTCAACCAAAACCCTACATCATTCCACCCACATGCTCAAGGTGAAATACAACCTGGAATGGAATCTTTTAGTCAAGTAGGTCGTCCTTGTCATAACTTTCTAAACTGTTAAGACGGCTAACTGTCAGTCCTGGTCTCTTGTTTGAAATTTCTGTTGAAATATCTCTGTCAGGCCTTATAATCCAACTCTGTTATGCTAAGACAGTGTCCACATTGTCAACTCCAAGCAAAGAATAGAAACCGTATAGGAACTTTTAACATTTATCTTGTTTCTTCAAATTTTACTTTTTAATAAAACACTACATAGTTTTACACTCCAGTGACTGTTGACATAACATAATTATAAACATAAATGAATGATGCATATGAAATGCATATAAATATCATGACAGAGCTATACATAGGTCAAGACAATTAAGTAAAATTAGAGATTATTATTTATGTATTGTGACGAGTCGGTTGCCTCCCCCCTGATGTCAGCGTAAACCCGTCCCCTAAACGCCGCCCTTCACCAGGCACCTGACGGGAGTGGGTGTGAGAGAGGAGGGGCGCTTAAACTATCAGGGCTAGTGGCGAGTGATGAGGTGCACCTGAAGGGAATCAAGCCTCATCACCGCCGCTGTTAAATACCGCGCGCCTCTCCTCGAGAGACCGGTCTCTTCCCCCGTGCATGCACGCTGGTGTCCTCGTGGGTCCAGGAAGGGTGTGTCGAGGGAACCCTGCGGCGCCAAAGACACGAGCCGCTGGAACCAGGGTCCGAAAGAAGTCCGCACCTGTTATGTGGCCGCCGGGCCAGGATGC
>SCHK01114184.1:0-11608 GCA_004124795.1 Poropuntius huangchuchieni
ATTTGAGGCTTAATACTATAGAAAAGCAATAAAGGTTTTCAATAGGAGTGTTTTGAGCTTGTTTATGTTCATGTAAAAATATGGCATGCAGTTGCTTCAAAAAATGGTATAAACATCATTTAGTGTAAATTGTGATAATCGTAATTAATAATCGCAATTACAATTTTAAGGAAATAATCGACAATTATGATTTTTGTCATAATCGTGCAGCCCTAATTTAAATATCATCTTACTAAGACATGTCATTGGCAGCTATAGAGTGGTAACTGATATATACAGTATATATGCACCTTTAAAATAGGTCATATAGACAATACATATATATATTATATACTGTATGTTATACTTATACTGTTATAACTAAATATTTATTAATATTAAACATTTTTGTGAAAAGTTTTATTTGAAAAAAAAAAAGTTGCTTGTGATATTGTTTTTTTTTAAATAAATTGCATCTAATGCAATTTAGTTTTTTTTTTTTCTAAATGAAATAAAAACAATGATGATAAAACAAAATCTTACAAAAACTTTGTCCATGTCCTTGCGAATATCAGAAATGATGTTGGTGTTGTCACTGTGTGCAAGGACTGCATCCAGCGAGTGCTTCTGAATCGACTCGAGCAGACGGGCTGGGTGACCCAATCTTAAAACCTTGACCTTGCTCTTTGCCAGGCGCTCCACCAAGTTATCAACAGCCACATTGGAAGGAGCACAGCAAAGGACCTATTAACATTTACTTAGATGTTCACAACAATACTGCATCTATACAACATCAAATAATGTATACCTTAATTAACCAAATTAAGAGTTTGATATCTTGCATACCTTTTGTTCCTGTTTTACTGCCTGCAGGATTATTTCAACAACTGTAGTGGTTTTTCCAGTTCCTGGTGGTCCATGTATGATTGCAACATCTTTTTGAGATATTGCAAAGGACACAGCCTCTTTCTGAGAATTATCTAACCCAGTGTTGCTAAATTCCAGTGCATCTGCAATAAAAGAAATACAAACAGTCTTTAGACCCTATTGTACTAGGGTTTTGTACAATGCTGTATTTTAGATGCCTTTTACATGCCACTCCATGTATATGCTTACGCTGATGTGATAATATCCCTGGTTCTGAGTAACCAAAGAGGACACTGATCAGGTGAGATGCAGGACCACTGCCGTATCCATTTAAAGACTTCAAGGCACTGCAAGTAGGAAATACATCAAGAATACAAAAAGAATTTAGTTCACTTAATTACATGTATAAAACATAACTGAATGAATAAACCTGTGCATGTAGAGCATATTTCATCAAGCTAATTTTTAAAGACAAAAAAACTAATATTTCATGATACTAGCTGTATGAACTGATCAACGCACATACCTTGAGAGTCTCCTGTAGGTCACATCATTTGCCAACTTCATTAGATTGTAAAGTCCATCTCTGTCCAAGTTCATACCATCTTGCGTGTCATCAAAAGCCACCGTCAGTGATGCTTGAGTAACACGTGTCACCACACCTGAACCCAACTGAGATGGCTGAACCTGACCTTCTGCCTGATACAAACCTATAATATCACCTATAAGATAGTAAATAATATTTGAGTCAAAATGTGAAGTGGCTCATTGGTCAGTCTTGTATGAAATCAAGTACTTCAATAGATAAGCATGTCTCACCAGGTCCAAAGGTGTTGCTGGGCAGAACTGAGGGTCCTATACTTTTCCTGGGTTCAAAAACTACCAGGAGTCTGCCATACATGCCAGTGTGCTGGCTTGCGATCTGAAGTTTCAGCAGGTACACTCCTTTGTGCTGTAGACTCTTGAGAGATAAATTCTCCTGCCATGCTCTGACAATACAAACAATATTTAAACAAGAAGTTCCTCATAGTTGAATACATTTGGGTAATGGAAATGAATAGCTATCTAAATACAAATGAAGAACAAGTGTGGAACAGAGATATATATGTAATATATGTGTATAATTTACCGTGTTTCTTCTAATTCAGCTTCTCTCTCTTCTTGCAGGAGCTCAAGAGTCTTGGAAACGAAATTTTCAACCTCCATAGCTGTCAAATCAGCTCGATGGATGACTAAAAGGATATACTTGACTCTTCCTCTGGTTATTTACAACTTATATAATAAACATTCAAATGTTTATAATGTAAAAAATAATAATTGTGCTTACTGACGAACGTGTATGGCTGTCATGTCTGTTTATATATTACAGCGCATGCACTGGAATCGGTCCGTCTCTAAATTCAATCCCACTCTGTACAGAAGATCCAGGCACGATCATTTCGACACGAACAGAAATATTATTAAACTGTTAAAACATAGATTGACTACATAATAATTTTATATATATATAATATTTTTATTGCAATGGTAAATTACAAAATATTCACATTTTACGACAAAAATTGATGCGGAACGAATATTCCCCTTGAGGAGGAATATTGTTGTTGCACCGGTCATGCTTTGGGAGAACGATGGAATGTCAACGGTGAACATCTACACTCAATTCTTGTTGCGTTTTGCCGTGCAATAGTGTACCTTCATTGGGATATCTAAAAAGACAGATGATATACAGTTATACAGAATAATGGCTCGAGTGGTGAAAGTGTTTCGGACATTAAGAAATCACTGGAAAAAATCCACATTTGCTGTCTGTGTGCTGTCATATGGAGGACACTGGCTGTATGGAAAGCACTGGTTTGTATTATTACATATCTGACTGATTTCTGTCTGTCTGGCAACTCATTTACTGTACTTATTAATTCTTAATACTTTTTTCACAGTGACAGCGTGCTGCTACGAGAAGCATGTATAGAGGCTAGGGTAAGGAATATGTAGTTTGAAAATAACGTGCTCCTGAATGTCATTTTAATATTAGTTAGTTTTTTTTTTTAGTTTTTTTTTTTTCTAAATGAAATTGAGAACTGTTATTTTGGCAACTAGTTGAAACGAAGAAAGTTAAATAAATAAATTCCATGTTCCATTTATGTTAATGTTTATTTGATTTGAAGTAACAAACTTTTTTTTTGTTATAGTTTTAGTTAACTGTAATGACTCTGATACCCAGTACTCGAAGGTTCATTACAGTTAAATATATTGTTTGTGATTTCCAGACATTTGGTCACCAGTTAATTGGACCTCAGGAGCATCTGAAGAAAGCCATAGTCATTCTAAATCCTGCTGCCTGTGATGGGTATGATTATACACATGGCCCTCACTGTGCCATAAATCAGTTTTTGTTTTTAGCTATGTGAGTTTGTTTGTGTTATCATAGTTATATTTTCTCTGCAGAAAAGCTAATAGGTTGTTTGAGAAGAATGCGGCTCCCATTTTACACTTAGCTGGTGTGGAGGTCAAAATTGTGAAGGTATCATCCTTTATTGATTTAAGTGCTAAGGTCCTTTGGTACAGGTTCTTTTTGTATGTATTTTATTGTATTAATAATTTGCGTTTTGTTGCTCAATTGCCTGTAACAGACTGATTATGAAGGCCAAGCAAAAAAACTCATGGAATTCATGGATCAAACAGATATGCTGATCATTGCTGGAGGTGATGGGACATTACAGGAGGTACAAAAGTGTCTTCATAAAGTACTGTAGGATTATTTAAAAATATATATTTCTGACAATTTAACCATATTTAAATGTTTGCATGTGTACATACAGGTGATAACTGGCTTATTGCGCAGAGCTGATGAGGTATTTACTAGTAATAAAACTGTCTGGTTTAAGTTATATTGCACTTTGCAGAGTTTTCTGAATTTGAACTACTGTAACCACAGGAGATCTTCAGTAAAGTACCAATCGGTTTCATTCCTCTGGGTTCCAGTAACTCTTTGAGTCAGAGTCTACATCTGGTTTCTGACAACAAAGTACAGTAAGTTTCATGACTTCGCTTTTCAAGAATTTTTTTGCCAAATTGTAGAAAACTGTGTTGTGATCCGATGTCATCTATTTCTGTTTTTTCAGGCACATTACCTCTGCAACCCTGTCAATACTGAAAGGAGAAACGGTTCCACTGGATGTTCTGCAGATAAAAGTAAATTTGATAGGCGTTTTGCAAAAGAACTCATTAAGATTTGTCAGCTTTTTTCTCACACACAGAGTTAATTGTGTAATTTTTGTTTTTAGAGTGAGAAGGAACAGCCAGTGTTTGCTCTGTTAGGCTTACGTTGGGGTGCATTCAGAGACGTTGCTTCTTCTATCAGCAAGTATGCTTATAATTTTTTTATTCACAGCATAAATACAAAATGCAAATGTGTAGTTCTAATGTGAATTTTTCCTTGAAGATACTGGTACCTTGGCCCCTTGAAAACAAGAGCGGCACATTGGTTTAGTAGCCTTAAGGTGAGTGCTGCTCTTTGCATTGTTTTTAAATGAGTGCTTCAGTGACATTGATTGCTCAGTTGCATCATATATTAAGGCCTTCATATGAGTTAGTATTGGATTGATTACAATATCTTCTTTCTTACAGCAATGGCCACAGTCTCACCAGGCCTCCCTCTCCTATCTGGCTCCTGTACCTCGTCCACCTGACCTTCCCACTGAAATACCACCCCGGCCGAATCTCCTCTACCGCATCCACCGCAGACTCAAGAACTACTGGAACCCTCCTATAGAAGGTGTTTTATCACTTTTATAGACATTTCATCATGTAGAATATAGCTTATGGATATTAGCTTTCTAATATTGTCTCAAAGCAAAACATAATCATTCATAAAACATAAATCGTTCACAGTGTTTTCAGTCATCAACAGTCTATGCTGTGAACTTCACATACTTTTGAAAATCCAGCATTTAACTGATCCTGATAAGTGCTCGTTGTTACAATTGTAAACACAGCGAATTTTTCCATTTTGTGCGCTTTATAAAGCAGATGTTCAGCAAAGTGGTCCATGGGTGTGATGTCTGTGGCTGAGAATAATGGATGTCTAACATTTTAATTTATGTTTAATAACTTTTCTGTTGGTAGAGCCACCAAAAGAGCCTGAGCCAGAGCGATGGGAGAGCAAAGACATTTCCACATTGGAGCTCACAGTTAGCACACTCAATAAGAACCCTGTCAAGAGAGTGAGTACTGACATAATAGTTGCTCTTCATGGGAATGTGTGTAATATAAATTCAGTAGAATTTGTCCTGATTGGTGTTGTTTACTGTCTTCAGCGTGAGGATGATTCTATGGTGATAACTCTGGACTCGGACTCCCTCACAGTTGGTCAGTTCATCACTGAGGGGTGAGTGTCATTCACAAAACTGCTTGTGAAAGGAGAACATGTTGAATCTTTTTCACTTTTTTGTCTGCTGAACTTCAGTGAACTTAATTTAATTTGCCATTAGAATAATAATGCCAATGAATAATACTTTGTCATTCAGAACTAAGAAAGTATTGAACCCGATGGAGTCCATAGAAGATGCTTCGCAGATAGAAGCCAGTGCTGCTAGACTCAATCTCCCAGAGGTCAGGATATTATTTGAAAAAATTTTGGGGACTGATTTCTTTGTAATCATCCATTGATCTAAGCTGTGATAGCAGCCATTACGATCTCTTACTTTTCTTCTCCTGTCCACAGGAGGGTGCCGGCTTTTATGATATTGACAATGAGGAATATGAGGCAATGTCCGTGGAAGTGAGACTGTTGCCACGGAAACTGAGGTTCTTTTGCAGTGCAGAGCGCAGAGAGCAGCTTGCACAGGCTCAGTGATGACAGTGATGATGGTTGTGTTAAAATGTGTAGAGGAGCCCGAGGGACTGCTGACGAAACTGAAAAACATACCAATTACACCAAAAAGAGGAGTCAAATGAACTTTTAGTTGTCATAAAGATCACTATACTCCAACTGAACAATCTGTGGTCTATGGACTTTATGAAACAGCAGTTAAATTGTCATTTTGATGGTTTTTAACAGCATGGATAAGATTATTAACTTATTACAGGCTTAAAGTTCAAGTTTACTTTGAATGTTTTTTTAACTAATATTATCATGAAGATATGGAAGCCAGTTTCCGCCACTGAATAAAAAATAAAAAGTTATTGCAATTTTTTTTCTCAGAATTGCGAGATATAAACTTGCAATTGCAAGTTATAGTCAGAATTGTGAGTTATAAAGTCCAATTTTGAGAGGGAAAAAAGATTGATGTTTATATAACGCAATTCTGGCTATTTTTCTCCTAATTGTGACTATCTCGCAATTCTGACTTTATAACTTGCAATTGCGAGTTTATATCTCACAATTCTGAGAAAAAGTGTCGCAATAACCTTTTTTTTTTATTTTGAAGATGATAATGCAAAGATGGCTCAAGAACTTGCTTAAGAAACTCAAAGCAATACATGATACTGTAAGTGTCTGACCAGATGAGGACCAAGAATAAAAGTCATTTTCAATCACTTATTTTGCTTATTTTAAGACTTTCCCATGCATTTGTGTTAATCTTGTAGCTTTCTCAAAACAACCCCCAAATACTGCACAAACAAAGCATGTGATAGAAAAGAAGGAACCGTTTATTTCAAAATGGCAGTGAATAAGAATCACTGGCTTTAAAACAACAGACACATGCTGTTAGTTTGTATTTCTGTATAGGTAGTGTGTAAGACAGAGGCATTACACTAGTGCTTTGTGATACTAGTAGAGTAAAACTCAACATTCTTTAAGCTTGTTATTGTGACAAAGACCTGTGTAACACTTAGATAACTCACAAAAAAATATCACACATACACAATACCAGACATTTCAACCTATACAATAATATACATTTCCGTTCATTTACAGTAGGACACTAAATAACCAATCAACACCCTACAAGAGGATGGTTTCAAAGATTTATAATACAGAAAGTTCTCTGATAGATAAGAAATGTAAAAACAAAATTCACATTTAAACAAATCTAGGTTATAAGCAACATTATTATTTATTGTTAATTTAAATATTTTATTTAAATGTAATTTAAAGAACTTCATCCATCAAACTGTGACAAACCTGAGTGCCTGCACTCATTCCCAAGAAATCAATTATCATTATGCATTATTTTATTAGAAGGTTGAAAAATTAGATGAACGGAAACAGTAAACTCAAAAGGTCAAGTAAATACTTTTCCATTTAAATTTTCTTTAAACTTCTCCAGCTTTATGAATAATTTGAATAATTAAGTGTCCAGTTAGGGTTTTCACAGAATGAACATATAAATGCACAAAAACCACAATCAATCAGCCTTGTGAGGCCAGTTTGCTGCTGTTATCCAGAAATGATCGACCCAAATACATTTAAATAAGAAACCCCAAGTATATACATATTCAAAGTCTTTAACAAGTAATAATCAGGAGCATTCACTGATGACAGACAGGAATAGAATCACATTCATTTCTTTAGAGCAAATTAAGCAACTCAAAAAGCTGAATGTAACATTTCTGTGTCTGTTTAAATCATATGTGCATCAGGCTGTGCATTAAATGTACAATTTACATTCAATACCAAGAGTGACAGTGATTAAAGGCCTGTCCAGAATGAACAAATACACATTTATGCTTCAATTCATTCATTTTCAGTCCGTTTAGTGGGTGTAATAATGGCAAATGCTTGAACAGAGAATAGTAGACAGCATTGAAATGATCACATTCATCGGATAACATTTGGGCAGTGAAATAATGACTGAGAACCTTCTACGCTGTTGTTCACTCCCATTCATATACGACAATAAGTGCTGTGCCAAACTACAGTAGAGATCTGATTGTTTCTATTTGTCCATGCACAATTGATCACAAGTAACACACCAAAAATAGTGACTGATGTCTGTTTTTCCCAAAATGAAATGACTGTTTACATGTACATGATTAAGTTCAAAAAATGTGGCAAAGATTGTGAAAATCTTCACCATCACAGTACTGTGTGTAATGTGCAACATCCATACATTTTTTAGAAATACAGATTCAAAGACATTCAAAGCAGACTTTACCAAACCGTTGTTACCAGCAAAAATACATGGATCAGGGAAGTGAGAGTTGCCCCGCTGATGGACCGTTTTTCCAATTCTCTGGCGTCCAAGTGAAGCAGATTTATATTCACATCAGTTCCCCCAGACAGCACTGGCTAGAAGAACAAAGTCACAACTGAAGACCACACAATAAAAAGCAGTAGAGAGAGGCACAGAGATCATCATGTTTTGGAAACAAGTCGAGTAGAAATCCAAGAGGGCTGGAAGGATACTAAGCACATAGATAGACAGACAAGCAGAAAGACGTCACTGGATTTGACTGGCTGCAGAGTGCACAAAAAGCCTGCAGACGGATTGCACCTTTTGGTGTTGGCAGTATCAGTGCAGTCCAGAGGGGTCAGGAATGGCTCCTGAGATAGCCAAGCCAGAGAAAGAGAGAAAAGAAAGCAGGTAATCAGTAGGCAGCGTGTGGTAGCCCTAAAAGAAAATGGACTCCAGAGAGAGCGGCAGAGACTGAGAGTCTTACGGGCAGCAGGGGTTGTCGATAACCAGCATGACGTCAATGCCGTAGATTTCCAGCAGGTCGACGAGAAAACCGCGGTCACCCTGAGGATCCAGCCCCATGGCTCTTACGTGTTCAGCAGTCAGGGTAGGATCGGCGCTCCCCGCCACCTCAGACAGGGTCTGGAAGATTCTGTTGTTTTGCTCCATGAAGAACCTGGATCAAAAACAGAGGGAAAACAGTGGGCTTTCTTAGCTATATTTATATTAGACACTAAAGAAATTGTGCATTTTTAAGTGTCAAATAACATGCTGTATACAATCATATTATATAAATTTACAACAAATACACTACCATTCAAAAATCTTGGGCCTGTATTTTTATTTTTTTTTCAGAAGCGATGCATTAGATTATTAAAAATTTACAATACAATTCAGTAAATTGTTACAAAATACTTCTATTTTAAATAAAAGATGTTCTTTTGTACTTTCTATTCATTGAAAAAAGTATCACGGTTTCATTAAAGATATTAATCAGGACAACTGTTTTTTAATATTGATAATAAATGTTTTCTGAGCAGCAAATCAGAATATGAAGAATGGTTTCTGAAGACTCAAGTAATGAATGCTGAAAATTCAGCTTTGTCATCTTAGAAATAAATTAGAAATTTAAAACATTAAAATAGAAAACAGTAATTAAATTTTTTTTTTTTTTTTTAAATATATCACAATATTACTGTTTTTATTGTATTTTTATCAAATAAATACATCTTTGGTCCACATGAGAGCTTTACAAAAAACAAAAAAATCTTACTGAACCCATACTTTTGAACTGTAACGAAAATTATTATCCACAAAATAACTATTCACTATTCAAAATATGAAAATATAGTATTGCATTTCTATCAGTTTCCCAACAATATAGCTTAATCATGGTTAAAGTTAAACTATTTTAACAAAAAGTGTATTGAGTTCTTCCAAACACTTTCTGTCTCATTAAAATCTGCTGATGTGCTAAACTTCCATCATTGTGCTGAGTCGTGTAATTCCATCACGTACAAAATGAAGAGGTCTTCCTCATTAGATGTGCAGTCTCCATCCACCTCCTGAGAGTACAGCAGCAACTGCCTGCAAAGATTTCAACATCATCATATGCCTGTGGAACAATATGTTTTCAGGGGTTTTTTTCTCATAAGCTTTTGAGATTTTAAAAGGCTTACATACCTTTGCTCACAGAGCTTGCGATACTTTTCTCTGTCCGCACTGTTGAGTCTAAGCAGAGGCTGGAGACTCTCTCTATGTGTCTTTACATTCTGATTGTCGATGTAGACATCATACAGCTCCTTCTTTTCCTCAAAGATCTTCTCTGTTGTACCTGAGAACCCAAATAAAAATGTTTTGTTTTTGTGCCTGTGGAATTTTGAATTTTGCCTCCAACTTTAGTCCTTTTCTTGACTGAGACACTTACAGGCCACGTAAGACAGCTCAGTCTCAAGAGCGGAGATGTCAGCAACATTGATGTAGAAAAAAGGGCGGAACTCCGGAACAGAAACGCCCATCCCAGGAATGGATACATTAGCAAGGCAGCAGCAACAGTATACTAAGAGATGCAGGTCAAAAAACAAAGTATCAAAATAACCATGAGCTATAACATGAAAACACTCAGATTTTATTTACTAGAGTTACAGACTATAAAAATGCACAAATCAATGACAATGTGCAAGAGCATGTACATGATCTTTATCAATGGGTTCTCAAGCTATCTTTAATTTGTTATGGAAAATATGCATAGACATTAAGACAGCCATTTGGGTGTAAACGGGTTTCCACTCTCACCCCGATAGCAGACCACACCGACGGGGGGAGGAGAGAAAATGAGGATGCGTTTCCTGAGCAAAGCAAACTTCCACAGCACCATGATCTGCTCTCCAAAGAAGCGGATGAACTGGGACATGCAGCCAGCCGGGTGTGTAATCTGATCGGAGGTGGACAGAGAACAAAAAAGGGACATGTTTTGTGCTTCTGATCTCATAATAAATGACATACAGACACATCACACATATTAAACAGTCTCTTAAAATGTGTAAGAAATACATGGCAGCTTTCAGATCATAAAGAAAATGACGAATAATAAAAGAATTAATGAAATATTAATGAATAATAATAGTGAGAACCATTCAGCCAATAATCACAGCTGTTTAGTGGTCATATAATCTAGTTTTTATATATAGATATAGATATATATATATATATATATATATATATCCCCTGACAAGCTTGTAAATTCATAATGCAATTATCCAAAGTTCAAAGAACAATTTCATTTTCAAAAATATTTTTTTATATTGTTTTCAGTGTATTCAATACTGGATCTCATTACATTTTTTATTATATTTACCACCGACTGTATGTAACTATGACTATAAAAACCATAAACATGGATTTAGAAAGCGCATCTTCAAGACTGAACAAGGCTTTATTTAACAAACAGCATAACCAGATCTAGTTCTGAGTTAAAGTATACCTCAGCATATTTTTCAACCAGAGTATGGAATGCTTCTTTAACAATAGAGAATCTTGTGGTTTGTGGACAGAGAAATTTGTCTCACAATAGTTTTTTTCACTAAATTCAACACTCCCATGCGTATAATGCTGCTAGGAGGTGCAGAAGTATTGCACCCTGGTTAATCAGTAACATGAAATTCCCTGAGTGGCCTGGCCTAGTTTTCCTCAGAAACTAGAAAAAGACACAGCGGAAAAAGGAAAAAAAAAAAATCTAATTATCTAACACTACTGGAATTTAATGGAAGCTCAAGCTTTGATTAGTGAGAGATAATGTTGGGTTTATATCTTCGAACCTTCATCTCTGGATGCATGCAGCGGTTGACTATGGGCCCAAGAGCACTTGTGGGGCAGGCTGTGACCAAACCGTTCCCTCCTGGGGGCAACACTGCCTTTTTATCCTCATAGAAAGCTTCCAGTGGAGAGTATTGACCTGGACACTGCAACTGGTGCCTTCAAGAAAGCATGTGCAGACTGTTGGTGTTGTCATTGCACTTAACAAGAAGTTGCTTTATTTAGATGCAGACATTGAGCAACTGACATTTTTAACGCAGCTGATCAATACACATGCTGTAAATTACAACCTTAACTGATTGAAGAAGAGATGTAGTGAAGTG
>SCHK01114192.1:0-10613 GCA_004124795.1 Poropuntius huangchuchieni
AAGGCGTTTTTTTTCCCTTTAAACCACATAACCACATAGTACATAGTACACATAGTACCAAATACACATAAAAATATTATTTTTGGGGGGTGTTCTATGGCCCCTTTAAACAAGGAATGATTCATATGAACTGATCTCTAGTTGCAACCAGTAATGTATGGTATGGTTGTGATTGGATTAGAAGCCATTTTTTTGCTCATTCCAGACAATCTGTCAAGTCTGTGAGTGGTGAGGATTTTCAGTGACTATTTCTGTAGGTTACACTGATACACCAGTAAGTGGATACTAGTCTTTATTAGTGTGTCAGTGAATCATTTACTGAGCATTCATTCACAAACACTGATTCATTCAGGAATTCAGATTCAGTGTTTCAAAAAAAAAAAAAAACATTTCTCCCATTCCATCACAACTAAAAACTTGACCCAAAAATGAGTGCCAGTGCTATCGGTTTCTTTTCTTAAGTGATTTCGCCAGTCTTCAGGTGATAAAGATTTAAAAGATTTACATCACAACAGTAATGTAATCAAACACAACATTTACAATTTTGAATACTTTTATTTGAGAGGCTTCATACATGTACTCACTGTGAGCATTCAGATCAAACATTTACACAACTACATGAAATACTGGAAAATGTCATCCTCTCATTAAAAATATGTTTAATGCTCAGTTATTAACATTATCGGGTTCTGAAATTATACATCTCTTGTTGTAGTCTCACAGCAAAAACATAAGCAAATTGCCCACTTGTGACAACCAATCTTCACAAATGTACATTGTTTTATTTTAGAAAATAATTAAAATCAATATAAACAGGGAAATATTATTAAATCTTTCCCTATTTTTCAATGCACAATGAATTGAATGTACATCTTTCTACCAAGGGGATGAAATGAATAAACCACTTACAGACACTTGATGAAATGTAACACGAACGGAAGTAAATGTATACTCAGGGCTACCAATGAGAGACTGAAAGGCTTTGTGGTCATAGTGGTTATATATCATCCGGTCTCTCTAAGAGACTGGCCAACTTAAAATTAGTCTATTTATCATCTGCAATGCACACAGTAATTTAGACATTTTATAAAAAGGAAATGATATTTTGAATATAAAAAATATTATACACATTTTGGTCATGTAATGAATTACTGAGGCTGAAAACCTACACCTTAAAAGACCAAGAGATGATCTGTAAGGTATTATCCATCCTCATCATGTTTGATGGATGTTTGAATGTTCTCATCGATAAAGAAAATGTATCATTAGGTGAACTATATGAATTTAGATCAACTGCATGTGAAAGAACCTTAACATTTTTTTTAAGTTCAGTGCAATTCATATATGTAGAATATGTATGGGGTTAGACAAATCATTTCAAGTGACAACCATGAGGACAGTCTTATTCATAAAGACTGCAAAGTGCTGGTTGTCCAAGATTAACGAATGGTTTACATGAATGTGAAGAAAGCACCAACACAGGCTACTGAAGCCAAAACATATACATGAAACGCAGTAATGTTTTCATCGCTGCATGGATTCTTTTGTAAAATCAAGGTGTATTATTCCGTGCCATCCACTGGGAGTCTGGGATGCACTCTCTGAGGTAGCCGTGAATATGACCAACAACTTAAAGAAAAAGCTTCAACACAAAAACACAATGTATTATTTTCAAATAGCACCATTGTTGATAAACAGATAAAGAGTAAAATCTCTTTCTCCACTTCTTTTCATTCCAACCCCGATATTTACCATGGGCTCACCTTAGCTCTTTGTATAACCCCTGTTGGGCATCAAGGGCATGAAATTCAGTTCATGTTTGTTTCCTTGTTATCTTCCTCTACTCATCTTCCAATCGTTTCGTTAAAGTCTCCTGCAGTACATCTACCAGCTACAAGATCTTCATGCAGACTTGACAGCGACTGATGCGTGACCTGTACTCATCTCCCTTCAGCGTCTCCTGGAAAGGACCCTGGATGAACTGTTCGTTCTGCTCTACCGTGGTCAACCAGAAACTGTACTTGTTGGCAAAGTAGTGGCAGGTGCCACGGGCTCCGTTGCACTCGATGAAGGGGGTGGCGCGGAAATCCTCTAGACAAGAACCAGGAGACACCAAAGACTGACCGCCTCCTTCGGCACCAGCGGCTGTGTGCTGGAGGACAAATATAAACCTTACAAATGTATCCAAATCATAACCATTTAAAAATAAAGTTTACTATTCATACACTGTCAACATATTGTATCTGTCAAGTGTTTGAACATTATACACATGAGTGAAGATGTTCTACACTGTAAACTCAGTTAATCTGAATCTGCAGTTATAGTATGTGCATTGAGGTAGAAGTGAATTTTACCATAAGGAAGGAGTAACCAATCCACAGACTTCTCCATCCCTGAGGGCAGGTCGGTATGCTGAGGTCTTGACTATGGATAGCGATCGCTTGAGATGGAGCTTCACACACTGAGCAGCGGCTAATGTACCGAGATATCTGCTGATCTGCCACAGGCATCATGGGAATGGGTGCTGTGGTGGACAGCCAATAGGATTTGTCATTGCGACTAGCGTAATGGCAGATCTCATCAACTGTGCAGTACAGGAAGGGGATTGTGCTGAAATGAGGCAGGCAGGAGCCGGGCAATCCTGTGAGGAAGAGAACATTTGAATTCAGTTATTTTGCGGCAAGTCAACTTAAAATTGTGTAGGTTACCCTTTCCAAAATAAACTGTTCCACAGCTATATACATATTCAATATCTATCTATTCTAAAACAAAATTAACAAAACGGTATGAAAATTGAAAGCCCTTATAATAACCACCCTAGTGTCTTACCCAGGTCCTGGTTGTGTGCTTTCTCCTGCCCCTCCACATAGAGCAAACTGTAGCCCTCCCAAAGCCTGGCCATGCCTTGAGGACACATGGGCACCTGGCTGGACTGACTGTGTTTCACCAAAGTATAACCGATACTGGTACTGCGCGCCGGTGGACCAGGAAGACCTTGCATTCCTGTTGGGCCACGGGCTCCTGTAGAAGATGTGTGAAAGTGGAACAATTTGAAAGGCAGTTATAGCAGGGACAAGAGGAAATGGGTGAAAGATGTAATCTGGTGTTACTTGAAAATATGCTGTTGTTAATAAAATTTCTACTTTACAAATATACAGTTAATGAAATGTCTAACTAATTTGACACTAAAATTAGTTCTACTAGTGTATCCTGTCTAGTCACAGTGACTGACTCATATTAAATGATACGATTTGATAGGAAATAATGAATTTAGATGTTACCATATAAAGCACATGAATGTAACACTAGATTAATGGTTCTCATTTGGTTTTGCTTCAGAATCTAAATTTTACACTGGAAATGACCTTGACAAAAACAAGGTCAAAAATGTATATTGCACAATGTATGTTTATGCATGTTTTATTACAAAAGTGTATTGCAAAAATGAATATACATATAAATACAGTAGTCACACATTCGGGGTATGATTTTCTGAACATCTCTAATGCTCACCAAGGCTGGATTTATTTGATCAAAAACAATTAAAATGATCATATTATGACATTATTACAATTTAAAATATTTATTTTCTATTTTAATATATTTTGATTTTTTTTGTATTATTTCTGTGATACTACAGAAGCCATTTCTTCAGTCTTCAGTGTCACAAGGTTAGAAATCATATTAATATGTTGGATTGTTGCTGAAGAAACATTTCTCATTATTATGCTGAAAATAGCTGCTTAATATTTTTGTGGAAACCATGATTCAGTTTTTTTCTGATGAATAGAAAGTTAAAAAGAACAGCATTTATTTGAAATAGAAATCCTCTTTATTATTATAAATATCTTTACTGCCACTTATGAGTAATTTAATCCATCCTTGCTGAATAAAAGTTCCGATCTAATATTTTCTTTAAAAATAATGATGGCTCATATAATTTGGTGGGGGTTATATGGTTAGATTTTTTTGCATTATTTAAATTACTATTGATCCATGATCAGAACAGATCTGTGAACCATTATTCGAGAACCACTGCTCAAAAACATATAAAAGATGTAAAAGGTAGAAGAACCCTCTTTGTACCTTGGGTTCCTGTGGGTCCTTGGATTCCTGGAGGTCCGGGGTCACCAAAAGCTCCAGGAGATCCAGCTGCACCAACAGGACCAAGTCTACCCACTGGCCCTTTGAGTCCTTTGGGACCTAGAACATTTTTAGAGGAATTGAAATTAGAGTTAAAAGGTTAAATAATTGATCAGATTTTCAGTTTCATATTTCTTACTTCTGCAAAGACAATAAAAAAACCTCACCTGGGAATCCTGGACTGCCTGGCAGGCCTGGCATTCCTGCCTGACCAACAGACCCATCAAGACCTGGTGGGCCCAGTTCCCCCAGTGGTGGCACATTGTTGTTTATGTCAGGTGGGAACACAATACCTGGACGTCCCTTCGGACCGGGAAAACCTGAAAGGACAATAAGCAAAAGCTGATGTTTCAATAATGCTCATGATTTATTAATGTTAGCTAACTTTTTTTTAAGATTTAAAATGCCTACTGACCCTTTAATCCTTTGGGTCCATTCCTGCCATAATCTCCTGGTTCTCCAGGGAATCCTGGTGGTCCACTTCCACCAGTAAAGCCAGGGTCACCTCTTTGTCCTTGTAAATCCAGACAGCACAAAAATGAATAAATTCCAACTAATAAAATATGGGAGCACAGTTAAAGAGATGCAAAAATATCACAACAGTAGAAAAAAATACCTTTAAAACCAGGACTGCCTGGTAATCCAGGTGCTCCAGAACCACTGGGGTCACCGCGTGATCCTGGTATTCCTGGTCGGCCAGGAAATCCGGCATCTCCCCTGTCTCCTTGAACTGTTCCAGGGCCTGGTGGACCAGGTAGGCCAGGAGGGCCAAAGGGACCTACAAATGACCCAGTTCAACTGATTCAATGCATCACAAGAACTATGGGCAACTGCAATATGTTTCAAGTTAACGCTCAAAGAGAAACAGATCCAAGAGGAAATATAATTGCTAGTCCTCTAGATCAAACATCTGTTTGTTTTAGATATATATCAAAACAAATATGAGAACGGAGAGTACAGAGATGTCCTGTACCTTCTCGTCCATCTAATCCCGGAAGTCCAGGGTCTCCGGGAGGACCGGGGATATTAGAAGGACTAGGTGGGCCACGGGGGCCTGGATTACCAGGGAAGCCTCTCAAACCAGAGGCACCTGAAAACCAAGATTTCATAATCATTAAATACAAACATGAAACATGCAAATTAAAAGAGAAACTAAGCTTTTCGAAGAAGCAATGGCTTCATGATTGGTCTTTTTTTTTTTTTTATACTAGATGGCTTCATCTTTTTTCTATTTATATTTAATGCCATTTAAACTATATATAAGGTCTGGTGAGGTTAATTGGATGTTCAGTGGTCCATCCACATGATTCTCCTCACCAGTGTCTCCTCTGGATCCTTTTCCCCCGGGGCGCCCAGGTGCTCCAGGCTGTGATGAGCCTCTCTCCCCCTTTAGGCCATTCACACCAGGAGCTCCAGTCCGACCACCTTCAGTCACACCTGAGGACATATGTTAAATAAATAAGCATTCACTAGTTTGTTCATGTTTAAAGTATAATGTAGAACCTTATAATCAGAGGTTCATCTGATAATGTACCTGGAACTCCAGACAACCCCTTGGATCCTGGAAGACCATTGAGTCCATCTAAACCAGGTGATCCTGGAAAACCTGAAGTAAGATTTGAAACAGGGTATTTCAGAAATGGCAACATGCTGGGTTCTATTAGCTTGTAGAAATGACTACAGTATGGTTTTAGCAATATCTAATGGCAAAATGGTACAAGTTCTTGTTTAACCTTTCTCTCCTGGTGAACCTGGAGTTCCAGGACGGCTTGAATCTCCATCACGCCCCTTCTGTCCTGGATAACCAGGGAGACCTCTAATGCCTGGCAGGCCTGGTGAGCCTATAAACAAATACAACAATAAAAATAAAATTAGGGAAGGTGCTGATGTAAAAGTTGAAATCATTTCAACATCATCATAAGTGTGGATCCAAACTTCCACGTACCACCAAATCCAGGTGCTCCCGGGTCTCCAGGAAAACCTTTCTGGCCTTGAAATCCCAATATTCCTGGGAAACCAGGATCACCTCGTTCACCAGAAAATCCTGGTCCACCTAGTTATGAAAGGTAAAGGGCAAAAAAAACAATTAAAGAAATCAGACTGGAATCTACATTATTATTATTTTTATATTATTATAAAACACGGTACAAAAAATAGAGGATTTTATAAACCATGTACATACTAAGAACCTGAAAAAATGTCTTTCTAACCTGGGAATCCAGGATTTCCAATCGCACCCTTTGGTCCAGGGGGTCCAGATAATTCATATGAATCACCTTTCTGACCTTAAAGGTAATGTTTACAGGCATCAGACTACTATTCAACTACTTGGATTTGCCATATGTATTACAGGTACATTATTATTATTATTATTATACTTGGCATTGACAGAATCACAGAGATCTCACCTTTGCCACCAGATTGTCCTGGAGTTCCTGGGAACCCTTGAACCCCAGGTACACCATCATCACCCTGCAATGGAGAAAACGCAAAAAAGTAAGAGACAAAACACATTTTGACAAGTGCAAGTATGAGACCATATTAGACCTGTTGCTGATAACAATATTAGCATTGCTGCATCCATAGTAAACTTTTATACATACTTATACTGTACTTGTGGCCTGAATACAGGATACTTACACTCAGGCCTGGTAAGCCAGGGAAGCCTATAACTCCAGGTGAACCTTTGGGACCAGGGAAGCCAAAGGAGCCAGGAATACCTGGGAGTCCAGGCTGGCCAGGAAAACCTTTTGCTTGGTCTGCAACACCAGGTAATCCAGGAAAGCCTTGACGTCCAGGTGACCCTGGAAAACCCTTATCACCTGTTAAAAAGAAAAAAAAACCCTGTTTTTACTGAGATTCTTATGACTGAATGATTGGTTCTTTTATCACAAGCTTAAATGAAAAACGTCATTAATAACTCCACTGAATGACTCTACAGAACAGCTCAACATCAAGTTAATGCTGAAGTCCAAGAACACTTTTATGCCACTAAACAGCATGGATTCATCATCAGAATCTAAGGAACTGAGGCCTAGTTGGATGGTCTGTCCACTTTTTGTACCTCTTGGTCCTGGGAAACCAGGCAGTCCGCCACCTCCTAGTTCACCTTTTTGACCCCTTTCCAGCTGCTCTACTGGAAGCACTACAGAGGGTCCTGGAAGCCCAGGAGGACCACGTTCCCCTTTAAAACACAAACATATATCTGTTAATTTAGTACATTAATTGTATTACTGCAGTGCATTTTAAAATATAATTACAATAAACTATTTTATATCTTGCTTTGTTCTAAATTCATTTTTAAAAGCCTTTTATGGTTCCACTTAGATAAAAATCCACAAATCAAGTGTCCTGCAAATGCCGTAAATATACCTTTGGTTCCTACTGATCCAGGTCCTCCAGGTAAGCCATCCTGCCCATTAAAACCAGGTAAACCTTTAACACCTGGGCCACCTGGGACTCCAGAAGAACCAGGTAAACCTGGGAACCCCAACAATCCAAGAGACCCCTTCTCCCCTTGAACAAAGACAACAAAATATCTACATTATGATAATTAAAGGTCGAATGTGCTCATTAGACTATTTTATGCTATTTGAAACAATCTCTTGAGATGCTTGTTTTATGTCTTTGTAATAATGCACACAGCATAACAAATTTCAATAGTGTGGTTTTAGAGATAGAAGAAGCATATTAAAATGACTGCATGCAAGTCAATCTAGAATAGCTTCTATCAGCAATAACTCAAGAAAGTAAAATCAATTCAAGTAATAATCTCTTTCTGCAATATCATACCCTTTATTCCTGGTCTTCCAGGTATGCCTGGACGTGTTCCAATGCCAGGGGGTCCAGGAGGTCCCCTAAATCCCTGTGACCCTGGGATGCCAGGAAGTCCTGGTGTACCCTTTATTCCACCAGGCCCTGGAGGCCCTGGATCTCCTCTCACACCCTTCAGCCCTGGGAAACCTGTGGAGGGAAAAAAAGACATTTAAAATATAATATAGGCATTAGCTCTGAAAGTGCCTAGAAATTACTTGGATTTCACTGAAATAAATTCCATTACTTTTTTTTTTATATGAGATGTATATGAGATATATTACATGAGTAAATAAACCACAATACTGTACAGGTGAAGACACTTACCCACTAAAGAAATACTTTAAAGACAGTATGCAGTGCTTTAAATAAACAAGTAATTAAAGAAAAAACAAGCAAATTTTAAAGAATTTAAATTACTAAAAAAAAAAAAAACATTTACTGATATTTGTTGTACTGGATGAACACAACATATTTTCCAATTTGTGTAAATGTCAGTTTAATGTAAAGTCTAATTATAGATTGAATGTACAAGAAGCTGGAACATACTTTCATGACTAACTAAAGTTGACATGACTAACTAAAGATGCTGCTGTTTACCAGTAGGTGGGTTTGTGGTTAAAGCCACACAAGCACATCAGGGTTAAAGCAAATTCTGAAGCTAGATTATTAGATTAGAGGATAGAGTGCTCAAATTCACTGAACCTGAGGATTAGTACTTAAGCACACAAGGTTTTGGTCATCTTTTATGCGTGAATGCACTATGTGCTTCCTGCTTCATGGTACACAAACACACAAAAAGATGGAGGGATACAGTGGTAAAGACTCCAGTGATAAAAGACCATGGATGAACATTTTTTAATAGATGGTCAATTCAAGAGATTTCCAATTAACATTATGCAGATCCAAATAAACAAATGAATTCTGCATTGTCACTATGAACAAACTGCTCTACTGGTTTGAAATAGATGCCTAAAAGGGAGAGTTCACCCAAAAATTCTGCCATCATTTTGGGTGAAATATTAATTAGGAGGACTGGAAACACAAGGAAAGATAAGTGCATTAAGAGGAAGCATTGCAAGAGTTTGATCTGTGTGTTAGAGGAACATCAACACTATATGGAGGGCATCAGCGAGGACAATATTTCTCACCTTGGCAGCCTAGTGAGGTGACCCAACACCAAAAATAGAAGAGGGTGACACCACAAATGGAAGGACGGGAGGGTGGAAATGATGGTGATGAAAAAAGAGAAGGAGGGGAGGATGACCATAGAGAAAAGAATAATGAAAACAGACATTTTTGTGAGGAAGATCAATAAACGCAGGCTGACGAAGACTGATGAGAAGAGAAAGAGCAGGTGAAACATTTTACCGCAACTCAAATCTGCAGTAGTAAACAATACTCACATGAAAATTTAAACCAAACCATAACTACCCAGGTTATTAAGATAGATTGAAGAAATGATGCCTCGTGACAAAGTCTTAGAAGTTGAGTAGATCTGCCAAAATTTTAAATGTGAAAGGTCTTACTGAAAAAAATGGCTTACTGTAGTGCTTAAGGCAGAGTTTACCCTAGCATACATATCTGAGCTGCTCTTGTTGAACAAATACTGATTTGATTGGGTTACCTGGAGGTCCATCAAATCCGTTAGCTCCAGATGGCCCTCTGGGACCAGGAACACCTCCGGCAGGGATTTCTCCTGGTGGACCTATGGGACCTACACGACCAGGAATTCCATCCACACCTCGTTCTCCCTTTATGCCAGGAAAGCCATTGCGTCCATCATTACCTGAGGAGGAATGAATTAGCTTGATATCTAGCATGACTTACAATGTCTAAAAGGATTGGTGCTAATGATGTTGGTAGTAGCTATGTGAAAACATCTAATCAAACTTACCAGGCCTCCCTAGGAAACCAGGCACACCAGGTTGACCCTTGTCTCCTGGCTCTCCTGGTCTCCCTGGAGAACCTGGACCCCCAGGAGTGGCTCCAAGCACCACACCGGGTTCTCCCTTAGCTCCTGGCAAACCCGGAAAGCCATCTCTTCCTGGAGGCCCTGGTAAGCCAGCATTTGTTGCTCCTGGTAAACCTGGATCTCCTCTGGGTCCGGGGAACCCTAATCATAAGATAGCAAATTTAAAAAGGTGCAGTCACATTCACGAAATTTGCATGGGGAAATTTTTCACTCTCCTGCAAAAATCCCAGTCACACTGATTCCTATTAGAATGACTGGATTTTGAACGCAAAATTTCAACAGTATATGTGACCGCACCTTAATACAATTTGATGCAGAATAATGCAATTGCTATTATACTTTTAAATATATAGCTAGCTCAAACAAGTTGACCAATTATATGTAAAATTGTGGTTAGATGGCACACCCATTCACATTTGGGGCTGTAATCTTACCCTGAGGTCCTGGCTGCCCTCCAGAGCCTGATTCTCCTCTCTCACCCTTTGGCCCATCAAACCCTGGGCGCCCACTTGCTCCTGGGGAACCAGGCTGACCCTTTGGCCCTAATATATTTATATACACACAAACATGCAAAAGAACACGTTTTAGCATTTTAAATGTTAAATGACTCTTCACAGTTAAATTACTACAATTATCAACTTTAATATACCGTATTGTCCCGAATATAAGACGACCCTGATTA
>SCHK01114348.1:0-10648 GCA_004124795.1 Poropuntius huangchuchieni
GTTTGTTTTAAACAAATATTAATCTATCATTTTTATATTTTGATATTTTTGATATTTTTTTATAAATTTTATATATATATATATATATATATATATATATATAAAACATTTTATATAACATTTTAATAACTAATATAAAACGTATAGAAATTTTTTTTTTAATTTAACTCATTTAAAAAATCATCAATTACCAAAAAGTATTTTAATTCAGGAATTTAAAACATCTAAAATTAATAAAGCAAAACAATTGCGCCATACACTAACATTCGAAAGTTTAGGTTTGAGTTCAAAAACACAGTAAAAACGGTAATACTGTATATTATTACAACTTCATCTGTTTTTTTTTTGTTTTTTTTTAAATATGTTTTAAAATGTACTTTACCATTGTGATGGCAAAGCAGTCTTCAGTATCATAAGATCTTTAAGAAATCATTCTAATATGCTGATTTATTGCTCAAGAAACATTTCTTATTATTATCAATCTTAAAAACGGTTGTGGTGCTTTTTGTGGAAGCCTTGATACATTTTCTATTTCAGGAGTCTTTGATGAACAGATCGCTCAAAAGAACAGCTTTCATTTCTAACATCAAAAAAGTCTCTTTTCATCAGTTTAATGCATCCTTGCTGAATAAAATATTAATTTCTCTCTAAACGAAAACAAAATGGTACTGAACGGTTGTATATGTAGTTTGTACACGTTCCTGCACACGGCTGTGTGGTTTGTTGAATAATTCCATTTCTGGTCATCTGGGATGAGCGCTGCAAAAGCTGGGGGTGTCTTTTCGGGAGATGTTCCTTTTTGCCCCCTGACACTGTTGTGATTAAGGATTAAACCGGAGAGGGTCTTCAGCCATTTCTCCCCTTTCCCTAAACAATCACCCCTCCCTGCCCCCAACCTCCTTCTTTTACCACTCCTCCGTTCCCCTGGGGGTCGGGGGAGGCTTTTTAGCCCAAGAACTTTTTACTCATTATATGTTCTAAAGTCTTTTGCTCAATCAGTGGAGCAGGAGGGAAACACCCCCCACCCACACATCCATCCACCCACCAACCCACCCAAAAGCCCCCTCTTCCCTTACCACACACAACAACATCGCAGCAAACACTGAAGCCCCTTAATGCTTCTTCCAAGTACCTAAAACAAACTGACCAGATGTCTGTTTATCACACACTAATGACCCAAAGACAACAGGTTTAGTGTTCTAGACTGCCAGGTATTTAGATTTCAACACTTTGGGGCTCTAATGAGTAGCGAGGCCTTCAGAAGTTTGACTTTTCCCATTCTCTACAATCTCTATTTATTCCTCCATAACTCCTACTGAACCATTACATCACTCTCTGTCTAAAGCACTTGTTGTTTTTCCTTATTAGAACGGTAATGAGGTCTCTGGTTCCTTGACCTCCTCGTTTAAGAAGGTTTCTAATTATAAGCTAGTCTTGCTGGAACTTTAACAATAGGTATTAGACAGAGTAGCCGTTTTGTTTGGTGGTGAGGTAAAGTTACAGCCGCATGGATGGAAATTAGACTTAAGTCAGCTAGCTCACAAGAGCCCTTGTGTCTCAACAAGTCTTTCATAAGATGACATATTGGTTTGTTGGAACCCCTTTGCTTCGCATTTTGGTCTGCTTTTCATTAACAAAGGGGGAAATCTTATTAGTGCGGCTCAACATGGCGAGAGAGTAAAGTTACAGTCACTAACAAGCCACCTTAAAATATAGAGAGCGGATACTATTAAATTAAAGCTAATTTTTAAAGTGAAATGTTTAATGGCTTTCTGTGCCCTTTTTTAGCACTCTTCAAAATAAAGTTTTTTTAGGAACATAGATGATTCCATGAAGAAACTACAATCGTTCCATTCTTTATAGTAGAAAAAGGTTTTTTTTAAATGTTCTTCACAGTCAGAAAAACATGGTTCTTTTCTTTGGGAAACCAAAAAATAATTCTTCTTTGGCATGGCTGTAGAATATGTCTTTTGGAACCTTTATTGAGATTAGATTTTGGAAATAAATGTTCAAAAACTGGGGTTTTCACAGTGATGCCATTGAAGAATCAATTTTTATTTTTAAGAGTGTTGGACTGATAACCATCTTGAGCTGTGGTAACCAGATGTTCGTCAGGTTAGACATCATATTGAATTTTGAAAACAATAAGGGATAGACTTACAGTCTTTACAATGACATGCACTGTAAAGGTCCTAGATCCTAGTTATTGAGTTTTTGTCTACTGGACATTTTCCGGAAAGACTTTCAACAGTTGAACAATTGACATGTTAAACAACAGCTCAATCCATTGAACACACTGTACTTCAATCCCTCACAGTCTCATTTTCATTCCTGTCAAAAATTAAAATGGCACTACCTTGACTGAAGGTCTATTGATGAATACAGACCCATATGCATTGACCCAAAAATACTACTGTAAATTGTAAGTCCAACAAAGTCGCTGTTTGGACTTAAGGTTTAATTGCTAACCAAAAAACTACAGAGAATCTATCTTAGTTGGTGTCTGCAGTGGCAGGTCTTCATAGCCGTCTCCTCTCACAGTGGGATCAGCTGATCAGTATGTCTGTGGCCACCAGGAAAAGGGATATAAAATTACTTTAATGTCAACCTCTTCACCAGCGGGTGACACTTTCAACACCTTTGCTAGGTTGCATCAAAGCACCTCAGAGGGTTGTCGTCTCCAGGTCTAACAGGGTGGCGTGATTGAACCTTGAGATGTTTTAACACAGTCACATCATTCACAATAGCCTCAAACAATGTTTTCTTAAACTAAGTGGGTATAGCTAAAATAGTCATTGAGTGAGACTCAATGCATAGTTTAGAAAAATGAATAGCATACTGGTAAAAAAGTTTGGAATAATTACGATTTAAGTGTCTTATGCTCATCAAGTCTGCATTTATTTGAAATACAGTAAAACTGTATATTGTGAAATATTATTACAATTAAATAACTGCTTTCAAGTGTTTTTTTGATTTATTTTATTTTATTTTTATTTTTTTGTGATGACAAAGCTACATTTTCATCCTTCAGAAAATATTCTGATATGTTGATGCTCAATAATAATGGTAACAATGGTTCTTATTATCAGTGTTGATCAGTTTTTGCTGTTGTGAAACATTTTTGTCAGGATTCTTTGATGAATAGAAAGTTCAAGATAACAGCATTTATTTGAAACTGAAATCTTTTGTGACATTATAAATGCCTTTACTGTCACTTTTCATAAATGTGCTTCCTTGTAGAATAAAATAGCTTATTTTTATTTTTTTTTTCCTAAAACTTTTAAAAACTGTTTTTTTTTTTTTTACATTTATAATAATAGGACAAATCAGTATATTAAATGATTTCTAAAGGATCATGTGACACTGAAAATTCAGTTTTATCACAGGAATAAATTGCATTTTAAAATATAATAAAATAGGGGGAAAAAAACTACTTTAAATTATAATTAGGCTATATCTCTAAATACTGTTTCTGATGTAGCCTACTTCACTTTTTAAATAGCCTAGGTATATAAACATGCCAAATAACCTATGTCTAACATACAAGTCTACACAAGGCAAGGTTTTGTGACAACATGCCCCAAAAGCAGGTTAACTCGTTTACCATGAGCTACTAAATTTGATAGCACTAGATGATAAAACGACAGAAAACAATATTTTATTTTTATTTTATTTATTTATTTATGTAGTTCTAACTTTAAACACATGTATTTTAGGCCTACTGTGATAAGGCCATCCATTCCTGACTATAGGCACTAACTCGTTTTATAATGATTATTATACATCCTCAGTACAATTCTGATGTATGATAATATGATGTATACAGGCCTATGGCATCTGTATGCTATATAAAAGGGTAGCTTATAAACAAAAACAAACTCGTTTGCGGTCTTTGTACAGTTGATCGTGGAACGGGCGGAGCGAGGAGCACGCGGAGGTGTGGTCGTCGCGGAGCAGCCTTAAAACCACGTGTTGAGCAGAAAAGCGTGGAGTTCAGAAAAAACTACGAGGGTGTTGCGTGGGATCACAGAGGAATCGCTTAATAAAGTCTTCGTCACGCAGGACTATGCCATCCTACGCACTCAACCAGTTTATTGATCTGGATGATGTCCTGTGCAAGGTATATTTAGAGTTGTGTAAATTAAAAACGACAGTGTGATTGTTTTGAGACCGATCACGTAGCGAAATATGCACGAAGCATGTCTTTAGTACGAGTTTTGCAATGCATTTTGCAGGAAACGTACAATGCCTAATGCAAACGTTTTTTTGTAAGGTCGATTCGATTAAATGAAATACAGCTTGCTAGAAACTTCCCAAGCAGGGAGGGAACGTGGGCCACGAGTGAGCGCCTTTTTATTAAAATCAGCCATTCTCGTTATGTTGTGCTAATTTTGCATGTATGGCGTTTGAACAGAACGGCATTAAAGCACCATTGCTTGTGGCATTGTTTAGATTTAGAGCGCAAATATTTTAAGATTGTTTGAATTTTTTTTTTTTTTCAAACGTAAACAAGTTGGTCGCCCGGAGTCGTAAAACAACTTGCCGCTGCAAAGCGTTTTTTTTTTTTTCCTCCGCTTTTTCTTCGCGTTTAGTTAAATCTTATATTTGTATGTTAAGTTATCACAAACTAAAGTTTCAGATTTGAAATCGCGGTCTTTTTATTGCTGCATTCAGTTTTTTTTGTTGCGAATTTATGTGATCGACTCGTAAACGAATCGTTCAAATGAGTCGGCTCACTGGAACTTGTTGAAAACAACTGAATCATGGTTGCAAACGCTGAACTGGTTACCTTGAAAGGTTATATATATATGTGTGTGTATATATATAACACCTTGTTAAAACTTAATAGGCAAAATGTACATATGTTTCAGTTTTTATTGGAGTGTAAGGAATCATTTTTGAACCAGTTCTCTTAAAAACAGATTTACAAAAGTGAGTCAGACTCCTTTGCTTCCATACACTGAATTTGCAGTAAAAGCATACTTGCTGCTTTTGAATCAAATTGCCAGACTCCATCATCTACTTCAAGATGTCTAACCCTTTTTGTTCTTTTCCTTACAGCACCTTTTAAATCTTGATCTTCGAGAGCCAATGAAACCCTCACACGCAGCTGCTGTTGGATATAGGAAGCCTGACAGTCCCTGCACACTTTCCTCCACCAGTTCAGGACTTTCTATTGACAGCATCGAGAGCGGGGCCGTGAACTCAAGCTACTGGGGCCCCCAGAAAGTATCCTCTCAGTCAAAGTGGACCAAGATGTCGTTTTGGTCCGAGCGCTCTGTCAGCATGGTGGAGGGCAACACTGGAAGCCTGGGTTGGTCTTCAGCTGAACCCGGGCATTTAAAGCAATCTTCAGTCACGTCAGGTGCCGGTTCCCTCTCCGGCTCAACGTCTTCGATTTCTGTGACCTCGTCGCGCTACAAGACCGAGCTGTGCCGTACGTTCGCCGAAAGAGGCGTGTGCAAATACGGTGGCAAGTGTCAGTTCGCGCACGGCCCCGAAGAGCTGCGAGACCTCAACCGTCACCCGAAATACAAGACTGAGCCCTGCCGCACTTTCCACTCCATCGGTTTCTGCCCCTACGGCATCCGCTGCCATTTCGTGCACAACGCCGAAGACGATCACGCGCAATCCCGACCCTCCAACCCCACAGTCCAACGGCCTCCCCTCCTCAAGCAGAGCTTCAGCTTCGCCGGGTTTCCCACAGCTCCCCAACCTCTAGAAGCCCCCCTAGCGCCTTCCGCGTTCCTGCGCGCACCTTCCGTTTCGACTCCGACGTCGACCGCCATGTCCGACCTTCTCTCCCTGGCCTTCCCTGATATCGACCCCAACACCCTTCTGGACCAGGCCCGAGAGTTGCAGCCTCAATTTCTCCCCTCTCCTGACTCAGGCTACTCGGGGCTGACGCCCACTTTGTCGCCCACCCAGCTCGCCCCATCCCAGCCCGAGGCCTGCTTGCGACAGAGTCCCACCGGCGGGGCTTCCCTAGGCCTCCGAAGCCTATCCCACACCTCTCTCTCAGACCACGAGGGTGGCAGCTGCAGTTCATCCAGCAGCATGAGCGGCTCCGAATCATCCTTCGGACCCGAAGCCGGCGGGCGCAGGCTTCCCATCTTCAGCCAGCTTTCAGTACCCGATGACAGCGTCTACAACGAAGGCAGCAACTCTGGCACAAGCTTCTTCCTGTAGACTGTCGCTCCTCACGGGGACTGAACTGTATACTGTGGTATACCTACTGTATTATATGGCCGATACTTGACATTTTAGTTAAGCTCAGAGTGAAACATACTGTTTGAAGGTACTGAATGTTGAAATGATTCTTTAAGTGGGGTTTCATGTGCTTTTTAGGCGGAGCGATTCTCCATGTTTTATTTTTGATGACTGAAAAGACAAATGGGGAAAGGAATTAACTTGGGAAAGTTCTGGCGTCGGGATGTTGTTTGGTAACATGTGAAGCTGTTAACTTTTAAGATGCATTTAGCAATCAGCTATTTACAAAATTATTGTACCGAAATAGCCAAAGAGAGGTTATGACATGGTCTTTTTCAATATTTGAGAGATTCATTGTACTTGTTCTAACTAGAGACCAATATTTTTATTTTTTCACAGTTTGTATACTGCCATTGTAAACTGACTGTTTCTGATGTTAGAATTTGAATTTATTTGGTTGTGTTAGTCTGCAATATCTTTCTTCCAGCTCCTTTTTTTTTTTTTTTTTTTTTTGAGATCAGCGTTTGGTTCGTTCCCAGACCTACTTACCTTAAGTTTCCGAGGATCCGTACACAGACCTCTGGAAGTGCACAGTTGGAGCTTTACTTGGAATGAGTTGCCTGTGTCATAGTTTTTGGTTGTGTAGCTGTTGTTATTGTGAGTTTAGGCAAATCAATTTATTACTGTATGAGCCTTTAGTGGCTTTGTGTTTGGTTTAGTTTTTATAGCTGGTTCTGATGGGTCCCTTTTTTGCATCTGATTGTCTGAAATGCCCCTGTTGGCTTTGTTACATGATGGAGAGTTTCAAGTAACTTAATTTCCTTTTTTATTTATTTTATTGTATTTATAGAAAACATGTTTTTTGATAACGTTTGTATTAAGTTTAATATATTGATTTCTTCTCCCTGCTGCCCCTCTCATTTTGTACTGAAAATAAACCCTGTTGTTGAACATTGACTCTTGGTGTTTCTCTTTAATGGATAGTTAAAAAAAATTAGGGCTTGGTAAACAATGACAATTTTCACATTATCCCAAACATGGTAGATTTTTTTTTTTTTATTTTATTTTTTTTTAAGAAGTTTTTGCGCATTCAGTGCAGTGAAAGTCAACCATGGGCCAAATTTATGTTTGTTGTATGGACAAAAAAAAAAAAAAAAAAAAAAACTTTTCAGGTTTGTGGGCTACAGGAAAATTATTTGCTCACTCTTGACTTTTTATTTTTTTAATGTTCCAAAGGAACTTATTTCCAAAACTCTGAATGCCTACAAAAATAACTTTAAAAAAAAAAGCTCCAAATTCAGTCATGTAAAGTTATATTAAACCTAAAAAAAAGAGAAAATCTTTGACATTGGAGTAGTTTTGTTGCACAATAAGCTAAAAAACATTTTTAGCATGTTATGGTTTTCTTAGTTCATCCATAGTCATATATTAGCACTTGATTTGCCAAATTGTGCTTTGATAATAGTATCTTATCAGTGCTGTGGGTTTGTTCGTCCTTCATTTATTGTGGCTTGTGGTTGGGGGAGGTGTGAGCACATCACATCTAGTATGGAAATGAGAAGTCCTTTGTTTTATCTGGTTAACCCCCCATTTGCCTGTCCCTATATGTGTTAACAGGTTGGTGGTGTCAAATATATAGAGTTATTTGCTACAAAACAGCATTAATATGTCTTATAAATATACATATATTTAAATGACCTGTGGCTCTACCCAGAACTCACATTATTTACTTTCTCCTAATTTCTCCCACTTTGTCCTTTTAAGCTAACGAGGGTCCTGTGGGTGTTATGTAGAGTTGAAACTGAATCCCACGAAAGCTTTTGACAGTTAAGTAACAAGAAACTGATTCTGTTCACTATTCACTTGTCAGGGAGGACAATGGTTCGGGGAGGCGTCCTTTGAGAGAGGCGAACCAGGGAAAGGGTTAAAACTGTCTTACTGTTCTCTATTGTGTGCGGGGAAGATTCTCCCACATCGCCTAGTGAGTTTTTACAAAGCCAGGCGCATTCTCACACAGGGCCCGGATCATATGGAATCCCGAGCAGATGGCCACATTCACTGGGACTGTGGGTCAAACATATGCTCTCCAGGCTCTTGTGTAGAATGGAATCTGTGAGCGGAAAGAGCTGGGGGTGGGGAGCTCAACCTGGCTACTGTAAGACAATGGGACAGGGAAAGAAACTCTTGCAAGTTGTTAGGATCAAGCATTCTCATGCGAACCAATCAATTGACTGATAGTTTTGTGTTTGCAGTGTTGAGACTATAAGGGCTTTTTGCATAAGTTATGTAGTAGTAGGCTTTGGATTCAAAGAGGTACTATACAACTTTTTTTTGTTTGTTTTTAATTAGGATTGTAATATTTTTTATAATAGAAGTTAAATACGAGGACACAAAACACTAAAAAGCATTAAAACCAATATGTTAAAAAGTAATCGGCTATACTACAAAGCGATGGAACCAAAAGATTGATGTATGTTTTCCCATTGAAAGATGACTGGGACTGTTATTATTATATGCATCATCTTTTCTGCTCCACTAAAGAAAGAAAGAATACATGACTGTACCTTTGAAAACTTGAAGCAATGCTTTAAATAATTCCTTTTTTTGCAGGCGCATACAAGCAAACAACCACCAGAGGTCAGTAGAGTTTTATAAATACACGTGACAAACAAACGCTGTTAATTCTCCGTTATTAAAGTGCTCATAGTTGTCACTTCACAGTAAATGGCTTGTAACAGACGGTCCTGTCATCTACTGAAGTCTATTATATTTCATTTTCTGTAGCTAAAACAGAACCCTGCCTGTCTCCTCATCGCAAAAAGCATATTTCAGGTGTTTATTCATACTTTAAGTAGGCTAGCCTATTTTGTATGAGATATAGCATCCAGCGTGTTTCCTCATCGCAAACAGCATATTTCAGGTGTTTGTTCATACTACAAGTAGTTGATATTTAAATGCTAGTTGCACTATAATCATTCATGTCTAATTTGTACCACCGTCTGTGTTGCAGTGTTAGAATATTATTTATGGGGAATCCCCGTCATCTGATATCCCATGAGGCCTTTTTGATGGGTGGTGAGATGTCTTCGGATTAATACATGTTCTGTGTTTTATAATGTTTATAATTTTCCCCCGGAAGGTCTGAACTGCAACAGTGTACATATTTAGACAGAGTGCGGGACCTTACGACAGCAAAATAAAAAAAACAGCACATGTTTTCATTAATGTCACAATTGGTCAGTTTCACTTCCCGTTCCTGCTTGCTTCATTTCCTCCTTAGGCAGGAGCAGTACCTCATAAAAGAGGAAGTTCTTGCTGCCTGAGACACACAAACTTCCATTTCAGAACTCACAAGGCATTTGTAAAGTTGTCAGGACTTTGAAAGGAGATTATGTGCTATTGTAGAAAATCAGAAGAATAACTGTATTAAAGGACCAAAAAAGAAAATTGTGGAAATCGCATGGTTCCCGAACGGATCATTCATTTACTAAAAGTAAATCCGGAAAAGTTCGGATATCCAGTCTTTTTTTTATTATTATTAGGGTGTTGTTTTAAATAACAAGGGTGGACATACATTTTTTACTTTCTGTTGTTTTTGGAAACTCACCAATTATTTCAGCTGCGGACGTTTGAGAGCCAGGGGAAAGACATTTTTTTTTTTTTTTGGGCTACTTGAAAAGACTTAAGAACTTAAGAGATTTAAGAACATGTTCAAGGACTTACAAAATAGTTGTGAATTTAAAAAAAACAAAAAAAACAACCTGCTCCCTTTTTAGGGGAAGGCTGATTGAGTAACTCTGAATGAAGTGGATGTTTCCAAATGGTCTTTCCAAGGTTGTTTGGAGGTCAGTTTCCTACTGAGAATGGACAGAAAATACAAAGATTCCTTTAATCCACAGATTAATCACATCTGTCCAATTACAGTGACTAAATAAATAAATAAATAAATACATAAATACATACATAAATAAATAAAAAGGAAATAAAAAATATATACAAACAATAAATAAATAAATAGAATAATGTAACAAAGATGGTGTAGGCTGAAAATAAATAAAATAAAATAAATCACATGAGCTGTTGTATTTTCTTTTGAATCATGTTATCAAAATTACTGACTGATTGGTGTTAAAATTACTAAAATTAATTGTTGACATTGTTGGAGGACAAACTAAATACTGTATGCACTGTTTTGTTTTCTGTTAGCAAAGTTTCAGACTGATTGGTGTAATTTTTCTTTTAACAATAAATATTCAAGGTAAAAACACCATTTCATTTTAAATGATATTAAAACAATAAATATATTTCATTAGATGATAGACAGACAGACAGACAGACAGATAGATAGATAAAACATGTAAATAAATAAATTAAAATAAACAAATAAATAAATAAATAAATTAATTAATTAACTTTCCGGAATAACAATAAATAAATC
>SCHK01114431.1:0-16005 GCA_004124795.1 Poropuntius huangchuchieni
TTAGTATAATTTTGCCAGAAAAAGTTTTTGAATTTTTATCAGATGTTAATGTGACAAATCTTGTGTAACATAACTTGTGTTTGTTTGTTCGCTGATGCTTATTGTATTTGTTATACTTGTATTTTTTTAAAAATCGTTTTTGCCATGAAAATAGCCTAAGATGCTGACATGGCATTAAATAAAAATATACTACTACTACTCTTTACTGATTTGTTCATTTCAATAGAATACAAATGAATTATACACTACTGTTCAAATGTTTAGTGTCTGTAAGATTTTTTTGAATGATTTTGAATTTGAAAGAGGACTCGTATACTCACTTGCATTTATTTGACCAAAAATACAGTAAAAACAATAATATTGTGAAATCTTGTAACAATTTAATTTAATTTAACTTTTAAATTGGAGTCTATTTTAAAGTTTTATTTATTCTTCTGATGGCTGGAATAGAATTCATAATTCATTCTAATATGATGATTTGGTACTCAGAAAATATTTCTGATTATTATCAATGCTGTAAACAGTTATTTTTGTGGAAACCGTGATGCACTGTTTTCAGGATTCTTCGATGAATGGAAAGTTGAAAAGAACAGTATTATTAGAAATACTCTGTAACATTATTAATGTCTTAACTGTCACCTTTGATCAATTTATTGCAAAAAAAAAAAATCTACTGACCCCAATCTTAACAACAGTGTAACTGAAAAATAAAATGTAATTAAAATGATCTGCAGTGTGTTTGCTGGAAGTCAATTTTTGTTTCCCTTCTTTGTATTAACATGCAATTTCAGTGAGATGTGAAGGTAAAGACTGGGTTTTTAGCAGAGTAGCTATAGTAACTGAGCCACCATTATACTAGAGTTTGTAGTTCAATTAGTTCTGGGTAGGTATTATGGGTTATTAATGGTAGTACTGTATGCATATGATTAGGAGCAGAGTACAGGGGGTGATGATGCAGATGAAATGCCAGATGTCCAGGAGACGGTCACTATGATCCCAGGCAGTACGCTGCTATGGAGAGTAGCCCCTCGACCGCCAAACTCAACACAGGTAACCCCAAGCCCCCAATGACTCCAACTTCTGTCTTGAGTGATTGCATGTTATGCTTATTCTCTCTTTACTTTTATTTTTATCCTCGATTCTGTTTAGATGTATAATTTTACCAACTTTGCCATGACGCTTAATGAGCTGGAGCCTGGCATGATTGGAGTCATTGCACCAACAGACTGTCGTTTGCGGCCTGACATCAGAGCTATGGAGAATGGGGATATCGGTATGCACAGTCTCTCTTTTGGCTCACCATCTGCCCAGTATGCTATGTTCTGGATGTTGCTGTACATATTTTACCTATATTTAAAAGCTATTCTTAAATTCCAGATACTGCAAGTCAAGAGAAGGAGAGATTGGAAGAGAAGCAGAGAGCTGCCAGAAGAGAGCGTGCTAAAGACGAGGAAGAATGGTCTACGAGGCAAGTATTTGAATTAAGAGCACAAACATCCACTTTTTTTTAGTGGCCTTGGTTTCTAATTTTATATATTCTCTTTTCTCTCAAATTTAGAAGTATTTTAGATCTGTTTTCACAAAAATGAAAGCTTCTCATGAAAATATATCAAATAAAGACAGACAGAGTCCTGTATATTTTAAACATTTTATTTGTGCTCAAGTTCTCTTTGGGAATTAACAGTGAACTCTATTTTATTTTATTTTAATATTTTATTTTATTTTATTATTTTAGAGTTTTAGCGTTATCTAAGTCAAACATGTACAGGTGTTTACATTTTAAATTATACTATTTCAACTTTATTTGCAATGAAAACAGCTAAGGAAACTGGCATGGCAATAAAACACAAACCAACCAACCACATCCATTAAAAATTTGAATGAAGCCAGCCAGTTCTGAGACTGCAAAATGCAATGTTAACATTCAAAAACAGAAGCAGATACAATACCATAATTTAAAAACATTTTAGTATGTCCATCTTAAAAGGTTCATATATTAGTGCAAAAAAAATATTCTGTGGAGATTTTGAATAGGCTTTTTATTTTTATAACCTTCTTGGCCTCCCATCTTTCAGATGGTTCCAGCAAGGCAATAATCCGTACACTGGAGCTGCAGACTGGATCTACAAGGGTGGTTACTTTGACAGAAGGTATTCTCACCTTCCAGACATCTACTGATTCGTTTGGGAAGACTGAAAGAGTCTTGAGATTCATCCTTTGCTCTCCTTCACCCAATCCATATCATCTCCCCTTCTTAAGCTCTTTTCATATTTTTCGTTGGGATGTGAGCTTCATATGAACAGTTTTTGAGACAAAGCCTCTCCACGAGTTCTACTCTTTACTAGAATCTGGAAATTCAGTGTGAATGGATTTATTTATTTTGAGAGGTAGGGAATGCCTTAATTATTCACTGTTTTTTTTTTCTCGTGTATGTTAGATTTTGAGTTAGACATTCTGTGCAAACCTCAGTATGTTTAGAAATTGCTAGTTTATGTACAGTATGTGCTAACTTACCTTTCCATGCGTCTTGCTAGTTACACTCAGGTGTTCATTTTATGGGTACAAGTGGTTAGTGATGGCATCGCTGCATTGCCATCTGTGAAGATTTTTTTTTTTTGTCATTATTGAAATGTGAGGCTGCTCAGAACCTATTAGGAGAGCATAATTTTTTCATAGTTTTTGTTCAAACTAATGCTATTTTATCATCTCTATTAATTGCCTTTTCCTTATCTCAGAAATATGACCTCTGTTTTTGGTATGCATGATGTGCAGGAACTTCACATTTAAAGTTTCTGCCTGATTTTGAGTACCTGGAATGAAAAAGAGTTTATTTTTCCCAGAAATTACGGTTAAATCTCACCGATTAGGCTCTTGGGCCATTTCTCACCATCTCCATGGTACAGGGGAGTTTACTAAACCTAATAATCTCATTCCTCACACATTTAGAAATATTTTAGATCCGTTTTGTTTTTGTTTGACAGACAAAAATGAAAGCTGCTCATGAAAAATGTTTACTTGGTAAAAAAAAAAAAATTAAAAAAAGGTGTTTTTTAATTGTTTAAAAGCACTTATAAATAACAAAAAACCTATTACATCCTAGCATTGATGTTTTGAGTGTGTTTATGGTTGCCAAAGCGACTTTTCTTTTGTAGAAACTAAAGCCATAAAACTTGTCAGGACTGCATTGTTGAGTGATACATTCTGGTGAATGAAATGGAGATGGGTGCTAATCTTTCTTTTTATTTCAGCACTTAATGGCTCACGAATGTCAAGGTGCTTCACCTTAGCCCACACTTACACACACACACACACACATATATATATAGTTATATATATGTATTCACGTGTACCAAAAATGCTCTGAATGTGCTTCATTGTTCACATGCTTTTTGCCATACAGCAAATTTCATTCTGCAAGGACTAATTTTTTTCCAGACATACAAATTGTAGACAAGATGACCTCAGAGGATCATGAAAGACACCGCTGTCTTTTATTTTAAAACTTTAAACAATACTGTGATTTTAACACTCAAAAATCTCAGAAGCTATGCAAAAATTGATGGGAATGTCTGTCAGTCTATCAATTGTACAATTTAATGTGTCAATAAGCTCCGCTGTTTATGTAAAATACTTTGGTTGGCCTAGCGCAAAGGTGTCAAGCATGCTAGTACATTTGCTGATGGTTTTTCACACTATTATTGGCTGTATTGCACAGCCTAAAGTTGGTTAGGTGGAGAGACAGGTGTATGTGACTGCAGTGATTAATAACACTGTTATATAGTTATTAGAAATGTTTATCATCTACACTTAATGGGAGCTCATCATCTATTGTGTAGCACAAGAGTATTTATCTTTAATATGTTTCATGTAGTGCATACAATTCCAAATGCCAAGCTTCAAGCCATGGCATACTTTAAAGGAAAGAGTTAACTACAATTTATTTCCCTGTGTATTTTCTACACTATATTGTGGCATGTCTAAACATAAATTATTTAATCTCACTATCAATTACTAGCGGTTAGAAGTATATTATTCCACCAGCTGCTAATGTGAAGTCTTTTGAAGCCCTTGAAATCATAAGACATTAAAAAACAACTTATCCCCAATTGTCTCATGATTTTGTGCCATGTTTATCAGCTATTCCTGTAGCAATCACATCAAGTTAATATACAAGTAAACCTGGTCACAGTGAATGCAACTATGTAAAGCAAACATACACTAAGAATTTTCAAGTCATTCTGTCTGTGTTCTTATTAAGCTGTTGATATTGGTCGTGGCACTAGGGATTGATTGTTTCTGTTGTGAATTTCACAGATAGAAGCCCAAATTATACCACTGTGGTGCTATGATGGCTTTACATAATTGTATATGATGTATTGTGACTTTTTACCACATTTGTATAGATCACATGAAATGCACTTAAACTGTCTTATGAATCTGCTCATTTGTAAACTAGCAATATTAATAATATATGTGAGACCTCACTAATTAAAGAAATTTCAATTTGCTTTTATGTCTGAAGAGAATTGACAAGCATCAGTTCTAAATTTCTGACAAAACATTTGGGAGAAGCTTCAGCTTCTGGCATATGTTTGATGGTGAGAACGTTAGTGAAATATTATCTGTTGTTTTGCATTATTTGACCTAAAATGTGAACTGATCTTTATCAAAGTCAATGTCATGGATAAAGAGGATCTAATTAAACACATAACAGAAAAAAAAAAACATGCTTTGTGTCTTTATTCACCAAGCTGGTACTGGTTTAGGAGATAATTATAAGATGATTTGCTAATGCTCAAGAGACCAACCTTTTTTAAGGGCTATTTTGCTCCAAGGTCAGACAAATAGTGTTCAAAGGACATTCTTTTACTCTGTTATATGGACAGGTTGACTATACACTCAATAGAAATGCATAATAATACAGAAGGTGACAAACAATTGCATAATAGCTGCTATGGATTTCTTCCCAGTTCAGTAGTCATAACTACAACGAAAAAACAAGACTTATTTGAAACCTAAGAGAACAATGATCCTGCACTCAACACTCATGATATCAGCTGAAATATTGAATTGTTAATGCAAGACAGGACAAGCCAGACAAAGTAACGTATGTGCCCAGCAGAGTGCAAGCAATTCGATCTAAAATGTTTTAACAGTTGTGAAAATGTAATTTAACACGGCTAAAAGCTTACACTTATCACCTCAGTCTGTCTTTGATAAACTCGTAACTGCACAATTCAGCATTATTTGTGTGGGCATATTGACATGTACAACCACCAATCAGAGCAAAGGACGAAGAATCCTCCACCAATCGAACGTACGCCCCGCCTCTTCTGCTAGTAGAGGTTGGTCGACATCAGAAAAGTGAAAGAATTCTTAGAATTTGACTAGAAAAAGAGAGAAATGTAAGTTTTATGTTTGTCATATACTAGAGTCACCACACTTATTCGTCAATACTGTGTTTGTAGATGTGTAATGTAGAAGCCAGTGTTTAAAAGCATGGACCTTTTTTGTTTTAAATGGTTTCCTCAATACTCGCAGCGTTAGCTTCGGGTTTAGCTGCGGATCAGTTGCTCATGTTGTTCATAGATTAGTAGCTAACTAATTTTATTCTCACTTCACATTAATGATAATGTGTTATATGGCCGTATATTATACCTTTGCTGTACATTTACTGCATTGAAATAGGCAGCAGACTGATGCATCTCGGACAGTGATGCTCTTAAGATAAGGATGCTAATCTTTTGTGATTGCCAGTCTTGTGACTAAGTATCAGTTTAATTGTTATCAATTCTCCCATTATTTCTCGGGATTTGTGTATTAGCCGTTTCTGTAATGCAAGAAAAAAAATTGTGTGATTATTAGACTGAGAGATTGCATAGTATAGTATTATTAGTAATTTATTACTATTTTACATGAGTAACAATTATTTTTTGAAAATGTTGTAACTAATATATTTATAAACATAATTTATCCCTTACAAGAAATTGTGAAACTACTGTATTATAGTTTACGTTTGTTATAGTTCTGTTTATGCTACACAAACAGCCAAATAATTAAAAGTACAGTATTATAATTTAATATATTTTAAATAGATTGTTATACTTCTATACATTATTTAGGTGCACAAACATTGTAATTTCCCTCCCCGGGGTAAATTAGTTTTATTTTGTTGCTACAGATGTCGTCTGGAGCTCTGTTCCCTAGCTTGGTGTCCGGATCCCGGGGCTCATCAAGCAAATACCTGGTAGAGTTCCGTGCTGGAAAAATGACCCTGAAGGGCAGCACCGTGACCCCGGATAAGCGCAAAGGGCTTGTGTACATTCAGCAGACAGATGATTCGCTCATCCACTTCTGCTGGAAGGACAGATCCACGGGGAATGTGGAGGATGTTAGTACACACTGATATAAACAGCTTTCAATGTTCCAAATTCCTTTGTAATGCTGATCTTAAAAATAGTAATATTTTCATTTTTCCTTTAACAAGGACCTGATCATTTTTCCGGATGATTGTGAGTTCAAGAGGGTCAATCAGTGCACCACGGGCCGTGTTTTTGTGCTTAAGTTTAAAGCTGGCTCCAAAAGACTCTTCTTTTGGATGCAGGTATGCCAGGCTGAGAGCCATCTGGCATCTAATATTGCTCAGTAAGTGTATTGTAAATATGACCTGAAATACATCTTCAGCAGTCACCCCTATTTGACCTTTCAGGAGCCTAAGACAGATAAAGATGAGGAGTACTGCAGGAAAGTGAATGAATACCTCAACAACCCACCAATACCTGGCACTCTGGGAAGTGGAGGCGGCAGCAGCCATGAGCTGTCTGCTCTTGGAGGTATTTCTGAAGTATTTTTGTCTAATGTACTGATGCCCTTTCTAAACACTCATCTTAAAGCTGAAGTGTGTTTTTTTTTTTTGTTATAATAAACTTGGCACACACACGGTTTGAGTTCTTAGTATTGATTATAGTGGAAAGATTGAATGTTGTAAAGGAAAATAATTGAGTTGAAAATTAGTTCTTGCAACTATATTCTCAATTGCAATACTGATACTGAAACATTATTCTCCAGGTGAAGGTGGCCTTCAGAGTCTTCTTGGTAATATGAGTCACAACCAGCTGATGCAACTCATAGGACCAACTGGACTCGGTGGACTAGGTGAGTAATTATGCTGCTTTATTTTCTCTCTCGGTGACAGTATTGTTGTTGATAACAAAATCTGATAAAATTGTGTTTGGTAATTGAAATGAAGCTGAAGTAAAATAAAATAAAATAAAAAATATTAGATATTATTAGAAATATTAGATATTAGACTTAAGTAAATTAGAAAAGGAAAAAAAATTGAATTATGAAATATTAGACAAAAACCTAAAAAATTAGAATTGAAAACTGAAATAAACAAGTTTAAGTACTAAAATTACTCAAACTTAATTTACAATAAAAATAAATAAAAGATAAATATTTAAAAACAGGCAAACAAAAACTAATAAAATAACAAAGGCACATAATTCAATTATTAAAATTTAAACAACAACTAAAAACTCAAATTAATAAAATAAAAGCTCATTCAAAAATATGAATACCTTAATAATAATATTAACTGAAATAACAATGATACTAAAATGAGACTGCTGTGCGACAAATTGATCTGGAAATCTACTAAAAAAAATCTACTATATTGTATAGTAATATTATATTTCATAATGTAATATTTTCTAATAATTTTTAGTACTTGTTTTTTTTGTTGTTGTTGTTGCATTTTTGCGCTTATTGCAAAGGACAGAAGATATTTGACAGAAACCAATATGTGAGCAAGACGCACATGCCATGTGTCAGAGCACTGCCTATCGCTGTTGACTCCAATTATAATACATTTTTATGGCTACTTTTAAATGAATGTCAACTAGGCCAAAAATGCATTTTTTGCTATTTGTCTACCAACAGAAGCTAACTGGCCCATTCTTACTAGCAAAACCTTAATCCCCTGTGTCTTCTTATAATCAAATCTAATCTAAAATGAATATGTTCCATATATAAAGTACATGAACCCAGATGTATTTTTTACAAGGTTATCTCTTCTCTGGCGCCTATCACTGTAACATCATGAATTTTTGTGTGGTCTGCAGGGGGTCTGGGAGCTCTGGCAGGACCAGGTCTGGCCAGCCTGTTAGGAAGCGGGGTTCCAGCTACTAGCAGCTCATCTTCCAGGTAACAACCAGTAATAGTTTGGCTATGAAAGATCGTACCTAATCCAGTGAAACTGAAATATTCTTCTTTCATCTTCAGCTCTCGTAGTCAGTCCACTGCCGCCACTCCATCATCCACCTCGGCCCCCACACGCCTCGGCTCTTCCCAGGTTCCAACCACACCCATAACTCCATCTGCAACAGTCGCAGCCTCACCCGCACCCACCCCCAGCACACCTGCAGTCCCTGCTCTCTCTGCTGGAGCCAGCAGCCCATCTCAGCCCATCCAACTGAGCGACCTGCAGAGCATCTTAGCTACAATGAATGTGCCTACAGCAGGACAAGGAGGTGAGATCATGATTGTTAGTTCTCTGTAAGGAAAACCTTGGATTACATGCTGACATGTCAACTTTCTGTGTTCAGTGGACCTTGCAAGTGTTTTGACTCCTGAGGTCATGGCCCCAATTCTTGCTAATGCAGAAGTGCAGCAGAGGCTCCTGCCGTATCTCCCATCTGGAGAATCCCTTCTTCAAAGCACAGAAGAACTTCAAAACACACTTACCTCACCACAGTTTCAGCAGGTTTGACTATTTCATATAGTGATGCATAAAAATGAACACCCAAAGTTTTCATGTAGTCAGAAAATAAAGGGTAATTACATTTGGTTAACTGGGTAATTGAACCGTTTATGTTGTTCAGTGTGTCCTGTTCTCAGATGATAAACCAGTTGAGGTAAAAATTCTTAAGCAATGAATCACACTCTTTCTGGGTTGTGTAGGCTATGAGTATGTTCAGCAGTGCGCTGGCATCAGGGCAGTTGGGGCCTTTGATGAATCAGTTTGGATTACCTACAGAAGCCGTAGAGGCAGCCAATAAAGGAGGTCAGTATATTTCAAATGTACACAAACTG
Source organism: Poropuntius huangchuchieni (assembly GCA_004124795.1). NCBI lineage: Eukaryota > Metazoa > Chordata > Actinopteri > Cypriniformes > Cyprinidae > Poropuntius > Poropuntius huangchuchieni. Next base: position 9,094 of record SCHK01114431.1, read on the forward strand.
ATCTGGTTCATTCCATTTCTATACACTTGTTTATACTTTCACATAACATGTATATATACACATTCCTCTCTCCCGGACATCCTTGAATGTCCTTACAAGGGCAAAATTGGATGTACTCTAAAGTATCTAGACAATTGTTTTATGGCTAGATTTACATACATCGTGTAATAAAAAACTGAAATTTCAAGAAAGAAAAGAACATTCTTATAATGGATAATAAGGCTGTTTTTGCTCGTTTTTTTGTAGATGTGGAAGCATTTGCCAAGGCCATGGAAGGTGAAGGCAAGTCGAATGAAGGAGGAGACAAGAAAGATGATGAGGAAGACATGAGTTTAGATTAGGCTTCTCTCTACATTCATCAGTTGAACATTTTTCTCACTGTAGAGCTTCCAGAGCATCATGTTGTCAAGATAAATGTCATGTTAAAGGTAATCTGTTTTTTTAAAGGGATAGTTCAGACAAAAATGAAAATTCTGTCATTGAAAATGTGGCTATTTTTAATGAAACCTGAGAGGTTGCTGTTCCTCAATTGAAAATCTAGATAAAGTGATCATACTTGATTCATAAGAACTCGTTTTACAACCCTTTTGGATGTTTTGGTTATCTGGACTTGTTTTTCAAGGAATATTCAGGGTTTGCGGTGACATGAGGGTGAATGAAACTAAGAATTGTTTTGGTGAACTATTCCTTTAAACACTTAATCCTGTGCCAGTCACAATGTAACAGTGACATGTTTTTTTTCCGTATTGTGATGTACATTAAAAATGTACAAAATAGATAGGGTTAATATGCCAAGTTTAATGTGCTTTCAACATTTCTCTGTTTGAGTGGCCTCACATAGCTACTTCTTGCTGTACTAATGACTTTGGGGTGTCCAAACTATAGATATTTCCCATTTCTGTTTTAATCAGGAGGTCTTATACTGTTGTTAAAACCCTTTTCCAAATAAAAAAAAACTTGCATCAACAGGTAAATAGTTTTTTTTTTTTTTTTTTTGGTGTGTATATATAAACAAAAACTCCACAGGCAACTGAAACAATTAAAAACATCTTTATAAATGCAAATAGAAAAAATGACAAAGACACAGCATCTACACAGCACAACATATAGGACCCTGTGAACAGTTCAGTCCAAACTAAAGCCTAGCCTAGCTCACATCGCCCAATAAACACCAACATACAGTGGTTTTTGGTTCAGTGTTAACCCCGTTGGCGTTTAATCAAGCAGTGCAAACTATCCACACATCATTCTATGACATACTGCTAAAATAGACCATTTTGAAAAATAAAGCTTTTGGAAGAAATTCATAGACACCATAAAACACAGTATTCTCATGCAGAAGGTCACAGGATTCCCTCACAGTGCTTGTACCTTTCCACATCCTCAAAGCTTTCACGACAGTATCACAGGAGTGAATGTATTCACATACAGTGAGATTTCAATCAACACGTCACATGGTTTTCCAACCGGATCTACAGTCGCATTCATAACATGTCAAGGCGTGTGATTACTCGGTATCAAAAACATTAAAGAGAAAAGATGTGTGAAAAAACGGTATGGCAGCAGAACCATACTGACAAATGGAATAGAAAAGGCACTTCATTCTTCAACGCTCAGTGAAGATTTACACTTCGAAGAAATAGTGATTTATGATAACCCACAATCCTCTCCAATTCAATTACCCTCTCATAGTTGATCATTTGTCTCAGCAATGTCTGAAAATGTCTGAATTCCTGAGGGGAAAGAAGCAAATGCTCCATACAGAGCCATCATGTTAAAAAGACCACCACTAGATGGTGGCTATGTGCTTCTGCTTCTCAGTCAAAAAAAAATCAAAAAATCAAAAAAAATCAAATGGGTTACAGAAATCAGATTTTAAAACAATGTTGCATATTTCTGGTAATGCTGCACACTGTGATACTGTCCAGGTTCTGAAAGTAAACAGGCCACTCCTACGGTGTATAAACATTTCCAAAGAAAAATATCATAGATAAAAGATAAAAGACAATATTGTATGAACACTAACCCAGAAGATTCAGAAAGGTTAGGTCATATTCAACACTGCACAACACAAAACAGACTCACTCGGTCAAGGAGGTGGCATTCCTCTGTGACCAAATACACAACAGTTTAATATACAGGTGTAGAGTTATTTGTACAACCTACTGTACCATTTGAAACGTGCTCAATCAATGTTGCACATAAAAACAGGACACAGTAGGATGCTAAAAATTAAACATTTCATCACTGTAATTGTCACAGCTGTGCGCATTGGAACTGAGAAGACTTAAGTCAAGACATTCAAAAACACTTGCATCTATAAGAAACAACAAGTGGGAAATGGTTCAGTTTCTCTAAACATTTGATTAACTGTTTAAAATGGCACTCACATATTCAAAAGACGTTTTTACATTCAACTCTACCTAAAATGCATTGCGGTGTGTCTCAAAGAACATCATATCACTGTTAAACCACAGTCTAGTTAGTAAATGTTAGATGACTAAAAAAATAAAATAAAAAAAGGAGAGTGAGCGATAAAAGCACAATTAATGTGCCTGTTAAATGTCATCTCTAACATAGAGTGCCTGGCTGGATACGCATCGGAATGCCACACATACCCCACAACTCATTGAAAAGGGAAAAAGAAAATTACAAAAAACACCAATGTAAAGAATCACTAAAAATATATTCAATATTCATAAATTATGAATTCTAATAAAATTAAGGTCCATAAATAAAATATTGCATAAATAAAGTGGTGCATTAACAAAAAGCATTGATAAATGTGGTTAATAAGCATTTGCGGTATTAAAAAATAGAAAGAAATAATGGATAAAAATGATCAGTGCTTAAAGTAAGCCTTTCCTTAAATGTGTTTGATTTATAAAATCAGTTTTATGAAGGACGCAAACAAGTGAAGATGGAGTGCCGAGACCACTGGACATAGCAGAGAGAAAATTCCACTGATCTATTTAACCAATAAATAATACAAAAAAACCTTCCAGAACTGCCATAAAACAAGAGCATCACCTCTCTTGTATACAGGCATCTCTTAAAGGCACAGTTCACCCCAAAATGAAAATTCTGTCATCATTTTCTCACCCTCGTGTTGTTCCAAACCTATACGACTTATTTTGTTCTGTGAAACATACAGCAAAATATATTAAGTCATACAGGTTTTGAAACAATATCAGGGCTTGGAAAATTTTGACAGAATTTTCATTTTTTGGTGAACTATCCCTTTAAGGGCCTTCTCCATTTCAGCCCTGCTGCACCAGTCTACGATAGTGAGGCATGACCTTGCTGTCTGGGAGGTAGAGTGCCATCTCCAAAGCAACCAGAACCGTGAACTCCAGGGAAATCAACTCTTTGCGATTTATTCGGAAACGCTCCTCCAACCTCTGTTCAGGGTCAGACAGATCGAAAAAGAGAAGAAATAGGTAGGGCGGAAGAAAGAGAGAGAAAGAGAGAGTCAGTGCATAAATCATATTAATCGAGAACACATAAAGAACAGTTAAGTCTCTAAATTAAATGAATATCCAAAGCAGAAAGACACTTACATCGATCAGTTGCTTGACCTCTTGTTTCTTGAGGTCGCTGCTGATCTTGGCAGCTAATAAAACGCAAGCAGCAGACACCAGCTTTCGGTTGTGCTTGTTCAGCCTCCCTTGCAGAACCAGCTTCTCAAAGTAAACATAAGCCATAGCTATGGTAACCGGCTGTAGGCCACACTCCTCGCTCACTGAGCGCATCTCCCTTTTCAAACTGTGGTGGACATTAAAAAGAGGATGTGCACATAATAAATACACAGTATACACTCTATATGTAAACAAAAACTTATTTTGGATGTGATTAATCGTTTGAGAGCACTATAAGCAACACAACTGAGGTATTTAATCATTTCATTTGACATAAAAATGACTTTACCTTCTGATTTTGCTGAGTGTCAGCTTTATGTGAGGAAATTTCTCCTTGAATGTCTCGTTCATGTCTTTCTTCAGGTCAGATGGTTTCACGTACTCAATAACTGTAGTCTGGAGGAGACAAGGAGAGTCTTATTATAGTTGTAAAAAAATTCATGGGTTTTTATGACTACTAAATTAGACTACACAATTGTGGTTGCCAGTATTCAACTTTTACAGCTAAAGCCTAGTCAGCTGTTATACATAAGATAGCATACTTCATGCCTGTAGCTATTAGACCATACTGAGCCCTTAGGGTTATCATATGACATGCTGGTGTGATCTCATATAGGTCATAAGCTGGGTTCGAGGATTATGAATCACTATCATGCTGTAGTGCAACTCAGATGTCCTTGTAAAGTCTTTTCATTGGCATCATGCTAGAAGAGATTATTGAAACTGTGTTGGTGCAAACTGTTCAATCAAGGAGCTTACCACATAAGATGCGAAAATTAAGACTCGCTTGTGCTTCCCACAAGGCCACTGCGGGTCACTGAGTAAGTTGGGATCATAGTCTGATAGCTCGTCCACACCTAGCAAGAGTTACAACATTAAACGTGTTTGTTTTTTAAAGAAATTAATACTTTTGCTCAGTAAGTATACAGTAAAGTGACAATTAAGTCATTCACAAATAATGTTATAAAAGATGCCTATTTCAAATAAATGCGGTCCTATTCAACTTTCCATTCATCAAAGAATTCTGAAACAAAATGAAAAGTTTCCACAAAACATTTCAAGTTTAATAATAATAAAACATTAATAATAAATAACATTAGAATGATTTCTGAAGGACCATGTGACACTGAAGACTGGAGTCATCACAGGAATATATTAAAATACATAACAATTGTTTTAAATTGTAATTTCACAATATTACTGTTTTTACTGTACATAATGCATGTAACCGAGCATGTAACACACCAGTATCCTGTGCAACTGTGCTGTTGATTCGTGAAGGGGTGAAGTTCTTCTGCCCATTAATACGGTTGCGAGACATTGGCATCTGAGCTGTACTGATGTCAGGTGGCCCGCTGCTCTTCTGCCTGACCAAGGCATTAGTTGGAAGCAGAAAACGGGCATATGATACTGTCTGCAACGCAAAGCATTGCAGAGCTATCAGCGTAAACACAAACATATGCATTGCGCAAAACACACACCCAGTGACCCGGTACTGCACCTTGCACAATGATGCTTTAAAACAGATAGTAATACACCAGCAAATAAACAAACAAGAAGGTTTCTAAGGCACATAATCATGCCTTTGCTCAATCTTCTTAGAGAAATACCTTTCCAAAGTCCACCTCCACTCCCTCCAGTCCGGGGACCATATCAACTCCACCACCAGAAGAGTGTCTCTGTCTCTGGGCTTCTAGTTTAGAGTCACTGCAGAGGGTTGATAAAATATTAAAAGTCAGAATTTAATAACACTTCCCTGAAATAATCTGTTTTATTCCGATATTGAGATAAAGAATCCTGTCTTATTGCTATTTGTCTGGTGCAAAGACATTTAATATACCAGCATCAGGCCTCAGTAGACTGCTTATAATCTGGACCATACAGTACACCATTATATTATGGTTTAAAATGATACAGCAGCACATCTTTAAGAAGTGATACTCCACATTGACTAAATTATTTAAAAAAAAAAAAAAAAGATATGACTGGATGTATGACAGGTGGACAAATCACTGTGATCTCTGGACTGCCAAAACCAAAATCTAATCATTCACTTGGAGTCCTGCACAAAGCTGGATGACACATTATGCATGTAATTTATGTACTAAATCTAAATCTTAGATTAATGGAGCCATATCATATATATATTTTTTGTTTTATTTTTTTTCCAGAAGTCCACTTAAAATGTTGAGGTTTTTTTTTTACGTCACTTTTCATCAATTTAATGCATCCTTGCTTCACAAAAGTGTTCATTTCTTTAAGTAATATCTTACTGACCCCACATCTTTCAACAGTAGTGAACATGAAAATTATTTATTTAAAAACATCAGTGCAATTTCCACACTGACCATCCAGCTTTGTGATATTTTCTTCCATTACAAATTCATCATTTATTTTCATATTTCATCAACCAGGCTTAAAAAAGGAAGAAAGAAGAATTTAGTTTTAAAAGAACAGCTGATTTGTCCATCCCTCATGTATGGGTTTGCATGATATGAAATGAGTTGTTTGGCTGACTGTGGTGGCTTTGTACCTGATGTGATAACTCTCTCCATAGGGCAATACAGAGAAAGCAGCACACAGTGATCTCTTGGCACAGATCAGCACAACCCTGCAGGACACAGATGGCAAGTGCACACAGACAACATCAGTCACCTGAACATCAAACCATCACAGTACACCAGCCATGTTTACACCACAACAAGTGCATATGGGTCACAACAGCATGCAGCACAAAGCAAATGGGAGATCTTACAGCCCTGGAATGACATTGGTGACAAAATGAGTAAAAAAAAAAAAAAAAATTCAATCCATTTTTCAACCACAAATCCAACTATTAAAGCAGCATGTAGCTTTCTATGTCATAGCAGATTGATCAGCAGGACCAAATCTAATTACAAAAAACACGGTCACAGGGGTCTGAACAGCATCACAATTAACAGGTCAACAGCTTGTGACACAGGATGTGCTCAATGAGGTCAAAGGGTCCATATTACATCACTGCTGATGTCATGAGGCTGGGTGTGATTGAGTGAAGGTGTGATTTCATGGTTGATGATGTAATGCATGTCGAGTGAAAAAAGGGGGTAAAATTCAGCATAATATTCAAGATCATATCAGAAAATAACACATAAGTGGAACCTGCACTGTATGCTTGTCTTTATTTCCTTAACCTGTGTAAAATTCATCACTTATATATATATATATAGCTGTATATAAGTCATATATTGTACATAAGTCATAATATTTATGTAATATAATGCAATTAAAAAAA
>SCHK01114433.1:0-31774 GCA_004124795.1 Poropuntius huangchuchieni
TCCAAGCCTTCAGATGCTTTATAATAGATTTGTGTAATGAACATAGCTTTTCTTAAAGAGTTCATGAGAGGCATTGATATACATGATACAGTATATCTTTGTTTGATCTTTTTAATCAGTTGTCCAGTGAAGAAAGCCTGAATTAGGCTGATTTTAATTCAACTAGTTCAATAGATAAGAGTCCTCAGGAGTGGAAAACGATCAGTGAATCATAATTTAAATTTCAACGCAAAGTAAATAAAACATTCTTAAAAAGTTCTTATTTTTTGTCCACCGGTTTGGAAAGACAAGAGGTCGAGTATTTTTTCAGGCAAATTGTAGTTGACATTGACAGAAACAATGGTTATCGTGGTAAGTATTTATTTGCAAGAAAATGGAGTTTAACACTTCAGCTTCTTTCTAACTGGCAGGTCAAAATTAGCTAATAAAAGATGGTTGAGTTTTACAAAGAAAACATCACTTGCAATTATAATCCCATTAATCTGCTACAACACTGACACACTATTGAGTTCCCATGGGTTGTTAAAATCATACTGTGAGAACAATAGAAATCTGATGAGATTCTGAGGCCCATGTTCTAATTACCTGTTTACATTCCCACAACAGTCTCTGCATCCCACACGGAACAAACAGGTCAACACGAAAACAGAACGAAATCTAATTTTCTCATCTTCCAAACGGAGAACTAATAGATCAACACACAGGCTCGTACTCTGGACTAGATGAGTGTGTTTTGTCCTCTATTGACATCTCCGGATTATCATATCAATATTTGTGTTAGTTATTTGGCTGCATTGTGGAATAGACTTCATAATATGGCCTAGTTTATTACTTCACATATTTGAAAGAGTGGAGATGGGTTAATATTTTCTGCAAACAGATTGATATCTCGAACGACTCTGGGAAACATTGAAATTCTCTGTTTGAAAAGCTGTGAATAATTAGACAAAGAGTCAGCTCCTCTACAAAATATTGAACTCGGAGCGAATGCGCTGCACTTAGTTGTTCAGGTCTACAAATGTGCTTTCCTGGGTGCAGCCAAATTGGTCCCTTTGCTGACTCAGTAATAAGAGAATGGGTTAAATGCATTGCTTCAGCATTAATTGACCTCAGCAATCCCCACTTGAGTATTTCATTATCCAAATGCTGGAGACGGATGTAGTAACAAACAATCTGCAGTCTTCACTACGCACAGAACGAACTGTGCACTGATTATAAATTTCCTCTCTGTGCTCAATTGCAGGTAGGAGCAACAGCTTGAGGAGCTAAAAACAAACCTAGGCAATAATTGAAATGTAGCATGAAATTACCCCTGTAAATAACCAGCAGCCATTACAAGAACACATTCTTTCTCTTTTCCATTAACACCAGCCTGCATCCGCCTGCAAACAAGTATGCACATGACTGCACGCGCTCACACACACACACACACGCAGGGTAGGTGGGAGAAAGGTTTGGAGGGTTGCACAATTGCACATTTATCCTCAAAATTAAAAATGGTGATTGATCCGTGGAATATTAACGGTCAACCGTGTTTTTCATTAAGTTGTGAAGGGGAGCGGAGGAAGCCCTGTGAAGAAAAAAAAGCTATAAGGAAAAGGAAAGAGGAAAAAAAGGGCCCCTCTGTTCAACGCTGATCCCATATAGTGAATAACCCTGAGAGAAATGTAAATACCCGACTCCAATAACGCGACAGCACACTAATCATATTTACAAACTATATTAAATCTGTCCATTGTGCTTGCCGCTGCTAAGGATTGGCTCCCCATGTAATTGTCATTGTAACCAATGTTGGCTTATGGGGAGGGAGAATTTAACTGCAGTGATATAAGGTGACTGGTAGGCTTATTATTACTGTATTATGACCCAGTATATGTTTATTAAAACAATTTGTCATGCAGAACAGGACTGGGGGAATGGAAACATTAAATCCCGGCGTACTTCGGCCGCTGAAATGAGTTACAATAAAATTAATGGTGGCGAAGCCCGGGCTGACACCGCAGTGCCGCGTAATAACCCACCGCTTCGTTTCATTTGCTGATCATTTCCTGTCGGGGCCCTTGCCATTAAACATACATGTTGAGGATTATTGAAACAGGCCCAAAAAAGGTACCACAGAGAGAACGGAGTGGCAAAGGTGGTATGTACAGATTTTTTGAAGTTGATACCGGTGGCTTAGCAGATACTGTAGTAAACAAAACAAATCAACTGCAGAGGAATCGATATATCACGACAGACCAAAACGTATCTGATTAGTACCCTTGAATATCTCTGATATGACTGATGCTGCTGTGGGGAATTGATCACATGAAGTGCAATGTAGTAAAAGTAATCCGACTTGAAAGTGAGCAATGGATCTACAAGAGGAAATGACAAAAAAAGTAATGCACCACGCAGATCAAAGGAAAAGATAATTCACCCCCCTGGGGATTAATAAAGTAGCTATATGATATTGTATCATTTCCATATGTGTGATTCATAGATCTTTCATAGTAATGATATTGGGTGCACGCAGAGGAAGTCGGTCGTACACGATCTTTTTTTCGCAGGGTTATTTTCCACGCGCCTCAGATTAGGTTATCAACACCCCCTCCGATGCCGACACTCTCCATCTAGCAGCGGTTCATGAAGCTGATTTAGTGACCTCCTTACACCCATCAGCACATCCACAAAAAGCCCTGGTCCTTCTGATCAATGCACAGGGTGATTTACAAGTTCTCAGGTGTTATTTCCATTTCTCAAATTGCTCCATCAGTGCAAAATGTGTCTTTCAACCGTAAATTGATTCTGGGAAAGAAATACAGGCGCTACGGTGTATGTTTTTAAACATTTACTAAAGCCCCATTCACTGATGTTGTTATTGTAGCTTCTGCCGAACGAATTGTTTGCAGGTTGGATTGAGGACCTCCATTTTGTAAATCCCCTCTTTTTTGCTCTCTGGCTGGAATTTGCTGTTTTTGTTTATATTTAGTAGAAACAGGAATTGGTCATGGTAGGCTCTAGGCACATGATGGGACCTGCCAGATTTGTTTATCTATATTTCAAAACGGTTTTAATCAAACGGGAGGTATGTGAATGGGAGAGTATTGTGTTGCATTTTTTGATGTCACTGGCCCCTGGGCCTCTGTTTTCCCAGATGAATTTCCTGATTACATAGAAAACATAAATAAACGGATGCTACCAGCTAATTCCGCCATAATTAAAAATTAAGGGAGGGGATTCATTCAAAATTGCATCTCGTTTCTGATGGGATGTGTGGAAAACTTATGGGTCATCACTGTTGGATGTCCATGGCTGTACTTTTCTATGCATTTTATAAACACATTTGTCACTGAAAAAATTCACATAAAAGGTTCCATGCACTAAAAATACAATTGAAATATGACCACTGTGAGTGAATCCTTTTTTTTGCACGGTTGTGCAAAATTCAGAATTGAGTTGAATCTATCCTTACTTCAATGCTTTTTAAACTTTTTTCAAAACTTTCTAAGGCTTTGGTAAGTCATCATTTAATGTTTGTCTCGACTTTTGTAGTTAAATTTTTTTTTTAAGTTCTTTTAATTTCATTTTAATTCCCCTTCACACTGCATTCAAACCATGTTTGCTGCATCAAATCAAAATCAGGAAATGAACTGGAATATAAAAGGCAACAATGTCACACAACCCTGCTGTATTGTGTCCAGTACAGTTTTTATTTCCTTGCCCCTTAAAGTGGACAAAAGAGTTACAACAGGGTAGCATCAGAGAGAATTTTTTCCCAATGCAGCAGACTGAAGATGAGTGCAATATCACAGACCTGACAGCCCCTCAAAGTGAGTTCACATCATCTTAACCACAGTCAGACTGTACAGCACGTTCTCCTTTTTTGTTTAGTCTATGCTTGTCATGTCTGTAAAAGCCAAATTATTATTAGAAAAGGCAATTAAACATAAGTGAGGTTACTTTAAGTCAGACCATCCCACCTCACACCCATAGGCCTCCTTCCTGTACAGACCCTCTTAGCGGCACATTAATACAACTAATTACCATGTCAATCACTAGTAATGCTTATTAATTACCCCTTAGAAAAAGGTCCATTTTAGACAGCAAGTAGTCCCCCTTTAAAAGCCCACTAAAAGACAGACTGCAGGGAACGCTAACCATGAGAGAGTGTGAGCAAGAGCCATGTTTCGGTCCCACTTATGGCATTAGTCAATCTGCTGTCCAGATGTCTTACACAGGTGACAGCTGCAATAGCCTAACAAGCAAATTAATCATGGGGCTTTTGTGGCACTTCTTTCTCGGGAAACTCATTTCGCTTCATAAAAGGCTTCATCTCATGTGAAAAGTGACAAATTGCGGGCGCCGCGTGAAAGGGAAAGGCCCGAGCAGTGTGTGTGTGTGTGTGTGTGTGTTGCCTGAGAGTTACAGCCAGGCAGGATAACTCAGGCCAAGCCTGGCTCAGACATAATGAAGTCCTACTGCTGCCACGCCAACCGCAACTTCTGACGCTTCTCACAGGTGGTGCGCCCAGATTAAAAGCCATCCCTGCCTCTGAAGCCGGCCACACGGCTAGGCCTTTGAAGCCAGGAAAAAGCACTTACCACTGTGTGCTAATCACTCATTGTCTGTGTAGATGAACAAGGAAGCGGGGATGGGAACGAGCGCTCTCTCGAAACAGGCCCATAGGAATCTGTTAAACTAGCCGTTTGACTTTGATAACAAGGCCAAGGGGCAAAATTCACATATGACCTTTCGGGTTTGAGACACGGGAGCTCGCTGCTGACGTTTTGCCGGGCAGGAGTTTTAATTGAACGAGGAATATGTTGGGAAAAAAGGCCCGTTTCACACTCACAGACCCAAATGGGCCATCTGTAAATAGAGCAGCGGTGTTTCATGGTGATTTGAGAGTTGCAATGAAAAGGGAAAATTTGTGGAAAAACTTTTCAGCTCAGCCATAATAGGAAAGGGAGGGCTTCAAGGGAACCACACAAAAAAAGGAAGTACATAATGACTTTATATTTCAAAAAGGAAATATGGGCAATTGAAAATGAACAATGACAATAGAAGTAACAAAGCATAAAACTTTCGGATTTAGTGGAAGCGGGAAAGTTAATAATACAAAATAGAGGAGATAAGTCCTTGAAAGTCGTCCAACACAAAACTGCAATTATCATTGTTACAATTAAAGAAGAAAGGGTTTGCGAGGCAAAGTCTTCCTTTAAAGAGGATTACACTACTTCATACGAGAGGGAGCGCTCACTATTCATTTCTCCTCATTTTTCTGGAGACGTTTTAAAGTGACAGATGTCACAACCGTCATTATTACAAGCACAATTATTGGATTCCTCCGTATTCACAGATGCAAAACACTGCGCATCGACAATCCTTTCAAGTAACTGCTGGCTTTGTGCCACATGTGGATTCTGCTTCCTTACTGCATTACATACACACCGTACAAATGCACAATGCTAGTTCACGTGTTGCGCCGAAACTACACATTTTCAGAGGTAATTCAATATGTCAACACAGCACCTCGCGGTTTATGTCCTCTTATCTGTGGAATGATAGATAGAGAGTCATCCTCGTGGCTGCTTGCTCTCGGTAAACACCTCAATCACCGCAATAGATTTTGTTTAATTTTCTGTGTAATTAATGTCAGGGACAGGGTGCTCAGACTTGCGTCGACTTTCACTGGCTCGGCACAGTTATGGGCGACGAACTTGAGTGATGACTTCATTTATAGATCGCGGGACCATCGGGCGGATGGCAGACGCTGCCGACGAGGCTTCTGCCTCTACAGGACCGAGATAGAGCCAACCTCTGACTCTACCGTACTGTCCCACTGCCAGATAGGCCCTTATCATGACAGTCCGCACAATACATCTTCCCGCACTACGAGCTGTGATGGGCAAGCTGGTTCTCTCGTCCAAATGTCTACTTTACATGTTTTAATGAATTACGACTGGGTTGTTGAACAGCCTATTACCACAGCAGGCAGTTAGTGACAGGTATTTGCCCATGCATCACTGGAGAGAGCTGGTGACATATGGCATGAAGAGAGAGACTCCAGGTAGGCTGTTTGTCTTCTCTCTGCTCCTTGGATGGGAGTAGACTAGGGTTCTAATACAGCTAGGTGAGGAAACAAATGTGATTGTGTGATCATTTGATGTTTGCAGGGTGAAATGGCAGAAGCGTTTCTATCATTATGGCTTTCTGTCAAAAATGCATTTGTCCTCCACATAAACCAAAAACAGACGTGTCTTAACATGTCTCGCTCTACTTCAGATTTCACCTGAAAGTTTCTGCATTCCATGTCAGCCGCCCATTTCACACAGTCTGCTGAATTTTTGGCTTGAGTGCTGGCCGTGGCGTGGTTAAAGTCGAAGTTGAGTTTATATATATATATATATAAAATGTGTACTATATATGTTTTTATTTATGTATGTATTTATTTATTTGTACTATTTTACACCATTTTATCAGGTTTGGCCTATGGATCAAATAAATTCTGTTTATTTGATCAATTCAGAAATAGGCCAATTTAACTATATATGTAATTATAATTGTGTGGGTGTATTGGTATGGATATCAGAGTGTGGTTTGTATGTGTGTATGGGGAAGTTGATGTGTGTGTGTGTGTGTGTGTGTGTGTGTGAACGGTAGAAAAAAAATCTGACACTGCACAAAAATGATAATGCATCAGAATTAATGTTGCTGCTAATTAGTGACATATACAAAACTGTAATGATCCAAAAACATCTGCATAGCATTTAGTATATGGTTTTTCTTTAAACTGTAAACAGATGGCATTTGAAGTGTTATGATGCAGGGGCCAGATGCATAAACTATTTTGACTAGCCTTAAAAAGTTAGTCATCAAATTTTTTTTCCTCAAGGCTGGTCATAACTTTCTAAATTCAGTTTTATGAAAAGGTAGATTGGTCCTATTTGTATTGGAAAAGTAAGACTTGGCAACTGCTAGTTGGTCAAACTAAGACACAGTCTGAACATGGTGGCTAAGTTTATGCAAATGGCCCCAGGACTGATGTTGGTAAAAATTTCTGTCAAAGAAATCAGGAAAAAATATGAATATATAACATATTAATGACAGTTTTTACATGTTTTGACAACACCATTTAACTAAATATTTTGGTACAAAGAAGACAAAAATGCTCAAATTTACGCCCAAGTAAGTCCCCTGTGAGGAACTGAATAAATACGACAGATGCTTAATGCTCAATACGGCAAAGATGGTAGATTTTAGGAGAACGCTTCTGATTATCATATCAGTTCATTTTACTATAAAGAAGCATGCAGAATACAATGCGACACAAAAACAGAGAAGTAACATCATATAATGGTACTCACTGGAGGAAAAACTGAGCTACTGTCATACTAATGAAAAATTAGTTACTGCAAGTTAGTAGTTACTCCCCCACTCTGCATTCTGCCACCTCTCTTCTTCAGACTGAGGCATTAATTAGTTTATTTTTTAAAAATGAATGTAGCATAGATAAATTCTGGCTTACAGATAAACACTGGAAATTATTACCCTGCTCAATTACACTTTCCACAGCCTCACAAAGAAGCCTCCCTCCAGAGGCACTTCCTGTGCATCGCCAAAACGGCCTTTTCACCTTCATTTTGGAGGATTCCATAAATACTCTGGAATTTTCCCCCCCGTATGGAAGCATATGGGTAGCATAATTCATTTTGTAATGTAATATGCAAAATGTCAATGCAATATGTAAAACAGTAATGTTTTTCCATACATATGTGCAATGATTAGCACAAAATGAAAATGAAAATTCAATTATATAATTTACATTTGCCATTTCCTACACTAGTTTTAAAATGCACATTAAAAACATATTTTAACGCTTTATAAATTGCAAAATTAAAAGGAAAATGTATTACCTAAATTGATTAGATATGTTTAGCATGTCCAAGCAAAACCATAGCAAAATTATCATTTAAATGCTGTGTTTTCTAAATGCATTTAGACTTACAGGTCGGACATTTGGGATTGCATTTTCATCATAATACCGAGCAATAATTGTAGCAAAATGCAGTGAGAATTTCAGAATGCATTCTGAGCCAAAGGTGCAGAAAAAGGGTAGCAAAATGGTGATTTAAATGTCTTTTATTTTTCTTAAACGCATTGAGACTTACACTTAATACCCCACGATAATGTAGTTTAAGTCAATGTCGATTTGAAAAACATTGCCATTTTACATATTGCATTGCCATTTTGCATATTACATTTCAAAATGAGTTATGCAACCCATATGCTTCCAAACCCCCCGGGGTCCATACCGCAACACCCTGTTCTTGTTCCAAGTGGGCTTCAAACCCCGGTCTCTGGCATGGGAGGCGGGCGCACTAACAAGGAGGCTAAAGACTGCAGCCGTTGCTAGTGTGCTTCTTGAGATCAGGGGAGTGAGGTTTACCTGCACAGCACCTACCCAAAGGCCTCCATTACACTGGCTATGAATTTTCACATGATTTAGTTGTATTTTTAATTGCTGGATAGTCAAATCCTCTCTCTGAAACACAAAGACAGAGCATATCATACTGGAGAAGTTTGCATGTGCTGCCACAGAACAAAATGATAGCTCCAAAAAAAAAGGGTGATCATAAGTCTCTTAAACATTCTTCCAACAAATTATTCTTTCTGCAAGTTACATAATTCTGTCAGTTTTCTATTGAGTGAATCATTAATCATCCATTTAACCAATTTGTTCAAACACACTGAATCAATCGGAAAAGAAACATGTAACAGATTCATTCAAAAACATTACCAACAGGATCAAAGCGAGCTGAGTCACTGGTTTGTTCAAAGACAGCTTTCTTTATGAGTGAGTCATTGTTTTTGAACAAATCGGTTAAGAGAACGATTCATTGATTTATTCAGAAACAGAAAGCATACTAAGATCCGCAAGATTCAGAAAGCATACTAAGATGCGCAAATGAAATTTAATTCTGCTGTGGCTATCGTTTCAGTTTCTTAACCACTATTTTCTTGAATTATACACAACTATATACAATATTTTTTAATCAATACAATATTTTTAACAGTTTCAAAATGTTATTTTTATTAGTTTTTTTTTTATATTTATATAAAAATTTTATTTATTTATTTATTTATTTTCAGTTTTAGTAATTTATAGTGCTTCAACAAAAAAGTATTCATTTCAGTTGTTTGCCATGGCAGCATTTTAGTTTTCAGCTTTATTTACATTTCCAAAAATTACTTTTAATACACTGAAAAAACTGTTTCAAGGTAAATCCTACATCAATCTCAGAAATAATTACAAAGAATCAACACATTGACATTACATTTTGAAGAAGAAAGACTGAAATTGTATTTTCTTGTAAAACATACTGTATTAATCTTTTATTTACATAACTTTGAACCATTAACTACTAGCAAATTCAGAAAGGAAAGTTTAGTAGGGGATTTTCCAGTCGGTTATGTATCAAGCCCTTGATATATGACACAAGGACTTTGCTTAGTTTCCAATATTGGTGTTGGTAGTGATACATAACAGAAATGTCAAACAATTTGATGACACTGCTGTCTTAGCTGCATTGTTTATTAGCAAAATGTCATTAAAAGCACATCACCATTTACCGGTCGAGCGTCATGGTGAGAATGGATTTGTTCAAGTTGTTTGAAAGTTCTCCAAAGTGTTTTCTTCAGGTCGGCCCCTCTCTCAACCCAGCGCTATATGCATCATGATGATGGAGCCTCTCTTACACACTGAAGTCTGCTCAGTCTCAAGATGATATTTATCAGTTGCGGATGACTCAAACTTCTTTTCTGCCCTGCCGATGAGTGCGATGGTGTTTTGAAAATGGCTCAGGTTTCTATGAGCCTAAGTGTCTTACACCCCCAAGACAATATTGCCCAGGCGCCAGGAAAGCAATATTCAAGCCATTCCATCACTCTAATCCACTCCCTACACATCCATATTTCATCCTACCTCGGCCTTAATGAAAGCCATGGCAAACTTACCACTGAGTCTCGTAACAGAGCTAAAATGGAAAATTAATAAGTAAAAATATGTTGGCCCTCATACAAAGTGTGAAGAAGGGTATGTAGGGCCAGACTCTGGTACACAATGAAAAGAGTCCAAAAAAGAAAGAAAAAGAGCACAAAAAATGAGAAAGAGAGAGAGATAGAAGGATTGAGAAAGTCCTCTGAAGCTCTGAGACAGCTGGAAGAGGCTGGCTATCTCTATCCCCAGTTACCCCATCCAATCCCTAGTTCCCTAACCAAGAAAAGACAAGCGGCTGTTTATTCCAATGCCCTTCAGCTGACATTAGTGCAGGTCTCTTGTGCAATGCAGTTATCTTCCGCTGTCCTGAATATGTGACATTTTTTTAAGTAATGTTTGGCTGTGTTAAGCGTCTCTTTCCTCTAGATATTTCCAGTAAAGGACTACTGGGGCAGAATTCATTTGCTGTTTGTGTGTGTGTATGTTTGGGGTTTAGGGGGGGATCGAGGGCACTTGTTTCCATGCTTGGTACTTGTACCTGTAAACACGTGCATGGTGGATGCTGGGTCCCCCAAGGGCTTCCTGCTGAAAAGGAAGGAAGAGCAATGTGTGCCTTCCCATGAGCCACTGCGGGACGTTGCACAGGTTATTGAAAATCTGTGTACCGCAATTTCCCCATTTGTCCCACTGAAAGCGCAAAGCTCATAGGCTTGGCTCTAACAATAATCCTGTATGGACAAGGCCTTCCGATATTAAATTTCATCCTACAGGGATCCTGCCCATAATTTAAAGGAACTAAGGTTGAGTTTTGGTTTGTTTACCTCACTCAGCATCTTACAAATACAGTAAAACAGAGCGAAGTTTAGAAATAATACATTGGTCTCTGCAGTCGATCAATTAAAATGTGCTGAATTATGTAAATCAGTGATTAATGTACATATGAATTGAGGAAATAATCAAACGCACTCTTTCTCTCTCTTGGTTGTAGCACTGGGAAGTCAGATTCATTTTAGTAAATCGGTTAATCTTAAACCATTCTCCTTGTCATCTGTACACTGCGTTTTACAAATTTGAGGTTAGTAAGATTCTTTTTTAATTCAGCAAGGATGCATTAAACTGATTAAAAATGACAGTAAAGACATATAATGTTTCTTGATGACCAAATCAGCATATTAAAATGATTTCCGAATGATCACGTAACACTGAAAATTCAGCTTTGCCATCACTGGAATAAATTACTTTTTAAGATATATTAAAACAGAAAACAGTTACTCAAAATATAACAATATTTCACAATATTACGGTTTTACTGTTTTTTGGATGAAAAAACGCAAAAGACTTCTTTTAAAAACATTAAAAAGCAAAACCATAGCCAAACTTCTGAATGGTAGTGTATTGCATGAAAGTCCAATTCATGGAGTGAATTGGTTCAGACAAACAAACAAAATTGCGATCAACTTCTGCAGATCCCCAACGCAGACTATCTGAAACACTGAATATGGATGGATTTGGTCTGTTTCTGTGGTGTAACAGAAACATTTGTGGATATGCAACAAATTTATCTTTAATTTAATGACTCCCTTCCTGCAATAAAATGTCTGTGAAAAATCTGCCAATGGGCTGAACCATAACGTTCAGAATCAATCACTGGCCTTGCTCTTCCATCATGGTCTGTGACCTGGTCTTCCATGAATAACTTTCTCCCTGGTTACATTCCCCACATCCAGCCTGGGCTCTGCTCTGATTAACACCTCCAGACACTAGATTAATGTGAGCTCTAAATTATGCCATCATTAGTCCATTGATTATTTCTAAGTAATTAAACCCAAACACGTGAAGCAAGCTGGCACGCAGCCGCTGTAAATTCAGGATTCGCCCCCTCTTGGACAAACAACACAACACGAAAACACATGGAATATGCTTGAAGAGAATAAAAGACACAGGGACAAAAAGATTAGTTGGCCTGTTTTTTTACAACTCCATTTTGCATAATGGGGGAAGTGAAGGGAAGGGCAAGCAAAAACTGAGAAAAGTGGTGAAAACATGCTCGGCTTATATTGCAGAGAGTGCTTCCTATTACAGTGCATAATGACTCTATTTGCACTCCATTAGGTTACACGAACTCTGGTACTCATGACACACCGCGCTCATGCCTGCTGCTCTGCCGAAATTGAATGCGTTACGCAACCATTCCACAGTCTAGCATCTGCGGGTTAAACATCTCCACTGGTGTTCTCTGAAACAAATGCATCAAAGAGGCTGAATAAATGGTCTAAGAGTGAAGGTAAACTAACCGGATTACTCCATTATCCTATTAAGTTCACTCTGATACACCGAGAGATAGCGAACAGGCAAAAGCCATCAGAGGACATTAAATGGGGTTTGGATCCTCTCATGACTGCTCACTAGTGTCTCTGAAATTGAGCAGAGCCCTCGCAGTGACGTGACTGAGGCGAGATTACCACGCTGGGTTCAGACGAAGCCGAGCTGATGGCAGCGGCTTCGAGGGAGAATCAAATAAATAAACTGCTACCAAAGAGGCCTGTTTCATTGTGTACGCCCGCCTGAATGAAATATCAACAAAACGCCTCGAAGCACGAACAAATGATTCGCTCGAAATTAAAAAGAAATATTTAGATCTGGGTTATTAAAGGTAAACATCACCAAAGTATGACATTTGAAAAGGATTTCTGGCCCTCATCAAAAGGTCTTGATGTGGTTTGAGCATCCAAAGGCAACTGGATTTTCTGGATCGACACCAGCATTCACAACTTCACAAGCAG
Source organism: Poropuntius huangchuchieni (assembly GCA_004124795.1). Lineage (NCBI taxonomy): Eukaryota > Metazoa > Chordata > Actinopteri > Cypriniformes > Cyprinidae > Poropuntius > Poropuntius huangchuchieni. The sequence continues at coordinate 12,766 of SCHK01114433.1, forward strand.
ACGGAGCGGTGTGTGTATAAGCAAGCCACCAAAGATTACTGGCAATCCCTGCAACCAGACACCCCCACGCACAAGCGTTTGAGGGCTACGGCGAGTTTAGAAGTCACAAGGAAGGCACGGAGCTCCATGTGCCAACACGCATCTCCAGGAAACACTCCGCTTTCACTCTGATTCATTCCACTTTGTTATGCCCTTGCTATTCACAAGCAAATTGTTTCTAAAAGCAACGTGAGGGAGGAAATGGCCGCCGCGGATAGGTGAAGACTAACGCGTGATGACACCGTGTTTAATGAATTTGAACTCTGAATGTGAGGCGGCGGAGGGAGAAGAGAGAGGACAAACTACAGAGAGGAAAAAGAGCAAAGCCTGCAAATGGAAGCAAGAGAGTCAGACCAAATAGAAATCCGGCGCTGCAATCCCCTTAAGCAGCCTCCTGAAAGAAGCAGTCTCAGCATAAGGTATTCCCAATCCAGATAAAGGACTTCCTCCCCGCTCATAATCAACACATAATGCATTATTTTCCACAGATAACGAGAAAAGAATTAGTTCAAATTATTTTAAGTTTTCTTAATTGCTTTTGCTGCCTGAAGCTGTTCTCGGCTGCAGCTCGAGTCTCGCTGCTGTTAAACTTACTGCTGAGTTTACACACTCTTCCATTAGCGTTAGCCTAATTCATGCACTTATCTTCCAATTGTAAAGTAATGGTTTATGAAGCATTCTGGTCTTTATCTATATGTACACCTCCAATGCAATCATGGCCCTTAAATGATATTTCCACTAACACTCATCCCTAAAATTAAAAAAAGCAGTGGGCGTGCGTTTCAGTGAACAAGCTAATATCCCAGATCCCAATGGGGCATTTACAGGTGGGTTTATAACTCTAATTATCATGCACAATTACAGTATATCAACTTTTAGTAGCCTATTGTATGCCTGTAATACATCATGTAGACAGGTGCCTCGGCTATGGAGTATTTGTCTTGCGTTAGACGAAAAAAAACCCACAAAAGTTCACAGAGATGTAATGTCCTACCCGTGGGTGATAATGAGGAAGGCACATTGCGATTTTAATAGAGTGGCATAAGGAGCAATAGAGCATGTCTGTTGTAATACAGTAAGTCACAGTAAGGCAGGACAAAGACATTCCATTATTTTTTAATAACGCCAAAGGTTTCTTCAGTTTAAACATGATTAGGTCGAGTGTATATGAATACATAAATACATACGGGAGAAAAAAAATCATATGCATAACCTTGAATGATTCAGCTCCTTCAAAATCGGATGCACTGATTGAGTCAAGAGGGATTTTGAGCTTAACTTGAGGAACTTTAAAGCTTAATTTCAGTTTAGCTTGAGGAACTGCCAAAGAAATAAACCTAGTCCTAGTACAGTTCTGCAGCAAGGCCGGTTTCAGCCTTCAACAAAGCTGTTAATGTTCTGCAAAGAATGTGCAAATTGCAAGTGCCAGTCTGCAGTACGAAGCCGAAAAACACTCCTGCTACTTAGAGCCAGTGATGGAACAAATTTGGTCAAATTGGTAAAGTGCCCAAAGGGAGGAGGGAGACGTTCCACGGAAAACCAATTCCAAGCTTGGGTGAGCCCAGCATTGTTTGGAAACTCTCCAATCTGAGAGGCCCTGCATTGAGTGTTAGGCATAGACTGTTAAATAAGATTAGAACAACGGGCCGTCGGAGCAACCCCCAGTACTAGAGAGAGGGGGATTTCTGTCACAATGTAGTAAAGTCATAGTCTCCTTGTGCACCTGTCATTATAACATTGTGAAAATGTTTGTGTACGTCAAAAAGCAGAATGCTGCTAAGTGGCCATTGGGCCATACAGATTTAGAGGTTGCTTTGTGGATGCTGTTCGGAGAGCATCCGGTTTCCTGCTTTGATATATTCCTGGTAGCACCAATTAAGCTCAGCCAATTCCTACAGGAGATGAAGAGAGGGCTGATGGATCTGTCATGGGACTGCATGATCAAAGCACACAGAGTGAAGAGAGAGGGGGAAAACACATCACATGCAATTTCACATTTATTAGGGACTTTAAGAGGCTTGTTGTGCGCAGTGTAGCCGGTATGAAAACAGTGCTGTTTAAATCATAGAGAACACAGCGTAATTGAGACCTTGGAATAACGTGGCAAAGCGGACATGTGCGCTTTCCTAAGATAATGGCTGAGAGAGAGCCTTCAAGCCTCCAGATTACCCATGATGCCACTTCTACCAAACCTCTCAACTACCCCCACCCCTTCATGTCCATCTCATGTGAGAGCAGCTTCTGATTCATAAAATGATTATTAAATCCCAAGGTTGTGTCACAGGCCCGCTGCTTTGAAAGGATGTGTTTTAAGCGGTGAGAAGCCAAAGGAGGCTTTCATTGCGTGTCGAAATGTAAAAGCATGAACGTAATTTCGCCACATGCTACGATCATTTAAGAACCTGAAACATTGAAGCAGCTTCAAACTGCAATAACTAATAAATCCATATAAGGCCTTTACAGCTCCACACTATCATTTAAAAGCCGGTAACATTTTTAAAAATGTTTTTGAAATAAGTCTCTTATGTTTACCAAGGCTGCATTTATTTGATCAAAAATACAGTCAATACAATAATATTGTGAAATAGTATTATTATTCAAAATAACATGCTTTCTATTTTAATGTATATTTATATGTAAAGCCAAATTTTCAGGGGCCGTTACTCCAGTCTTCAGTTTCACATGAACTTTCGGAAATTATTCTAATATACTGATGATTTGGTGCTCAAAAAAATATTTAACATTATTATCAATGTTGAAAACGGTTGTGCTGTACGTTTTGTGGAAACTAGGACAATATTTTTGAGATTTTTTGATGAAAAGAAACTTTACAAGATAAATTTATTTCAAAGTGGTCATCTAGTACGATTTCAATTTTTTAACTTTAGTTAGTGTGTAATGTAGCTGTGTGAGCATAAACAACATCTGCAAAGTTACGAAACTCAAAGTTCAATGCAAAGGGAGAAATCGTCTTTTACACAACTAGCATAGCATCGCCTACAGCGAACGGCTGGTAAGGGACTACAACAAAGTTCCAGGTTAATTACATCAAAAACGCGGATAAACCCCTGCCCCCGGGAACACGCCACGAAGGGGACGAGGCAATGCAGCGTTAGTGAAGAGGAAGAACGTGCACATATACTGTATCTGTCTTCTAACGATTCTAATGGATTCACAAGTTTCAAAATCAATGTTCTATCAATGTTCTAACCATCCACCGCTCCTCCTCCCCCCTCCCCAGAGCCCATTGTGAATTTCTGAAGGCGGCCCTTCACAGAACCAGGAATTCAAACCAGCCGTTTTGATGCTAGCTGAAAAGCTGTCTACAATAAAGGTAAAATATGTTACAAATAATGGGATTTTTTAAAAACGAAGCATGAACACATGTTGCTGTGCACCCCATAAACACAATCAAGCCTTCGAAAAAATCCATTAGACCACCCCTTTCAAAAAGAAGTATTTTGTAATATAATAATTGTCTCTTGTAACACTTCAAGCCTTTATGTATAATGCATTATATGTTTGCGTAAGTGATTATAACCAAGGATAAAAATGCATTTAAGATTTAAAGGTTTGTTTGTCATGTGTTTTAATGCATTAAACTTTCTAAAAGTGTAACAATCAATAGACAAGTATTATAATGTAACTGTGGTTACAGTTATTCATGAGATAATACAATTCATTATAAGGCTCATTAGAAGGCATAATTAATGCATTAAAACTACATTTATAATGCATTATAAATAAAGACCTTTAGTAAAGTGTTATATTGTGGGTTATTAAACTTTAATTGTATGGAAATAAATAAATAAATAATTTTAAAAAAAACTTTACTGCTCCTCAGAACAATGTCATATAGTCATACAGTTTTTGAACAACATGAGGTTGAGTAAATAATGACACTATCCCTTTAATTAAAATGGCAGAAATGTATAACCAGTGTGAAGGCAGAATGCTAATGCGTTCGATGTGTACTAAACTAAAGAGGGAACCATACTGAACCGGACCAGAGCGTTAGTCCTGCTCTCTGTCCTGGCTTGCCTGACTGGGACAGATGGTGAAGGTAAATCAAGGCAGCTGAGTGCAGAGCGCTGGTGACAGTGCATTAAGGCCTTCTTCTAGCGAACTGTCACAACTGAATGCTGGGGGTGGGGGGAGTTTGATCATACGTGGCTGCCGTCCTGTCAGACATCCTTAAAAGCAAATGGGGCCTAAGTGCAGTTCAGCTCTCGCACTGAGACGACCGCCAATGCGCGCGGGAGCATCTGCGCTCCCCCCTCTCCACCCTTCCTCTTCATCCCACTCCTCCTCCTCTTCCTCTGTACATTACTCACGGAGGACAATGAGGTGAGAAGTGATGGCGGAACCGTCTCTGTGCACTTTCACCCTGTGCCCATAAAAGCCTCTGACAAAGTGTCAGTCTTCAACATCATCATCATCCCCAGCCCCGTCATTAAGAGCCAGAAGAACTTTTATGCTGTCTTTGCAGACCGTCAAACATCCAGGCCACTTTTAACTTCCCCTCTCTAGCCAGTACATTTTCGTGCCAACACTGGGAAATCTAATTGGAAAAAGGTACTATTTTATTCATCAATATGGTGGAGCTCCAGGGGCCTAGCTGTCAGAGATAAGGTCTGTGTGAGTGCTGCAGTGTGCTTGCAGGCCAGAGACTTCCTGTATGCTTGCACATACATGGACATCCGTGGAGGTCTCTAGATGTTAGATGACCCTGGTCAATCGTACAACATCATGCTTCAAATCTAAATAAACCTGCTCAGATTAGGATGCCTTTTTTGTTTTGCTATTTTTATTGATAGGAAATGATTGTTGATAGGAGAGATCCACAGGCAGAAGAGGAGGGTACAAGATCGGAAAATGTCAAAATGCATGAACAGCATAACTTAATGGGTCAGAACACCACTTGGCAACTACTCCAATAAATAAATAAAAAATAAATATAAATAAATAACAGTATACATTATTACAATATGTTGTGCTGTATTAAAGAAATTATTAAAAAGAAAAAGAAAAAATGAATATTCTTACAATAATAATGTGCATAGATTTAAGAGTGTCACTAGAGAGAATTAATTTAAAAATTATGAGGTCAAAAATTAAATGTAAAAATTGAATCGTTCACAATAAGATCAATAACATATATTTAAAACATAGATTTAAAGACTTTAGGAAAATAATCATTGTGCCCCTAGTGGTCCACGAAATTAAAATACATTTTTTTCTTAAGTTGGGCACCTCTACTATATATATTAAAAAAGTTGACTGAAAAAAATGCAATTGATAATTATACATTAAAATATTTATTTCACATCAGAAAAATAATAAGTAAACAGAGTAAAGAAAGGCACTTTACGCTTCAGGGCTTCTGTACATCTTGCACTTATTATGGTAATAACTGTATAAATTCCAGAGACCACAAACAACATAAAGTCGACCTAGGCCACCTAACACGATAACTCCATAATGTGGTATATTATAAACAAATCTCTTACATGAGAGCAGATGTACAAATGGCTCCCCAACAAGTCCACCCACTCCATCTTTAATGAGTGTCTAAGACCACACACCAATGGGAGGAACATGTTTACAGCTCTGCAGTCCTCCTCTAAGTAGCTCCATTGTGTTTGCTACTTCACTCTTCCATTTGGCCCAATGTGAGGATGACTGTGCCCACTGTTTAGCCTGACTCAGAGGTGCTCAGAGCTGTATGCAGCCGATTCCCCCATCTGGTTGAAATCCACTTTCCTCTCGTCCCTCGTGGACCTCTACCTTATCCAGGATGCAAAAACACACTCCTGTAAGTGCCTGCCACAGATGAGGAACACAGAAATATTCAAGCATAGATTGAACTTTGTTGTTCTCCACCAATTTGTTTAGTGGGGGGTAGCGAGCAAATGGGCTGTTTTTCAAAGTGAGCGTTTTAGACGCTAAAAAATTTACTAGATGTATGTGTAACACTTGTACATTGAGCATGGGATCATCATTAAGACATTAAAAATGCACACTATTCCAGAGGCCATTTAGCGTCCCGGTGAGCACATTTTTGGGGTCTATCTGAGGGCCCTGGGGTATGTGAGATCAGTCAGGATGAGAGGATGAGATCATGGGCCGGAAGTACAAAGCTGTAGGTTTAGAGATGCTTAAAAAATGTTTACGCACAACAAGATGTTTCCAGAACGTAATCCTGAGCCTGGTTTGAATTTGTAGCCGCATTTTGGCTTGTACCATTTCATAATTCAACTGCTTAACGGCGCACATCCTTCTGAGTTTCATCGCTAAACAAAAGCCCTCACATCTGAAGCCTTTCTAGACACTCGAGGCTGGTATGTGGCACTTTAACCATATATCTGAACTCTAACCAACAGCCATTAGGTAGAATCCAACTGGATGGATGAGTGCTTGACAGGTCCAATTTCAGTGAAAGATGTCATTATATGCTATAAAATGCTACATTGGCACTTTAAGGTTACACTGCCTTACGCTGAAGACTCTGCACTCTGCTTGTCTTGATGTCTCTTTGTGATTTTATAGCAGCTTTTACCTAATTGTGAGCTATCATAATCCATACACTAATTCTAAAAAATCAATCTAAAATACGTAGTTTTAAACTGAATTCATTGACCCAATCATTCAAATCCATGAGAATAAAATAAAGAGTTTCTAAGTAACATCTGTACATGATTTCCACGGTCCTGTTAGCTGATAACACGTATATCACACCAAGCCATGTGAAGACCTTGGGAAGAAAAAAAAAACAGGAGCTGTTAAAAAGCACATTAGTGTTACCTCGTTCAGGCGACAATTACGATAGTGGCAGGTCTAATCGTGGCATCTGTTACTTCATTTTCTCAAAGTCAATATGAAGCCCTATCAAAACAAGTAGCCCATGACTAGATAAGCCTGCTCGGCCATACAAAGTTCTTTGAAGAAAAAAAATGTCTTGTTGCAAAGCAGCAACTTGCATGTTGTCTTATTCTTACACTATACCCCCCCACAACTTCCACCCTCTCTCTCCCCTGTTTTTTTTCTGAAAGCCACCCAAGAAGAGATTAATCATGAAGGGAAAACTCAACTTCACCCTCTAGCTGCAGGTCACAGTTCTTATTTCGTGTGGAATTGGCTTTCGGAAAGCAGAAGGCCTGCCTGGGGGGCAGGGACCTGATATGAGAGGAATTTGAGAATGAGGCAGAGGGGATTGATTAGCCCACTTCATATCCCCATACTCGCTAAGCACACTCCAGCTGCAATCTAACACACCGCTGAGCTGAATAGACAAGAGAAATTGGATTCCTTCCTAATATTTAACCTTCAAGTCAGCTCTAACAGCTGTTGATGGGTTGCTTTCCCAGGTAGTTACAGAGCAGACTTTTTTTTTCTTTCCGTGTTGCTGCAGAGAAGGCGAAAAGGATGAGCGGAGTTTTTTTTTTGTGTGGGTAAGTTATTCAATTACAGCGGTGCAAGGAGCGAGAGCTACTCTAAGGTTAGGCGGCTGTATTTCAGCAACTTACGATCTAATGTAATGATTCTTATTCACTCGCACGCACAATCGGATGACAAAAGATGTGACCTCTAATGGACGGACACAATGGTGTTGCTGACCCTGAAACACAGCTCAATTTTAGCTCAGGCTGCAGAAAAATATATCCAGTAACGCCACATTCCAACCAATCATCAGATGTCACTGACAGATGTCAGAACAAAGGCCGTTGGCATCAATCCGCTCACTCACCCATCTGAAGTACATCCGTACAGGCATCTGTTTTTTTCAGTAGGCCTTTATAACCATGACTTTGCACTGGAATCCAACTCAATTAGCCTGATCGGGAATGCAATTAGAGATCTTGTTGGTATACGGTAAAATATAGAGCTCCATTCACCGCACTGGCAGGAACTTGTATGTACGCTCGAAAGAGGCACTTTCTATTCATATGCCAATCACAGAGCTTTTAAAAGGTTGACGGCAGTGGCAGGGATCCATGTGCTCTCAAATACTTAACGGTAAAGAACGGGACAATTTATTTCCTAGCACAGCCGCTCGTTGGAGTTGACTAAATTGTGAGCACGTTTATGATAATATGATGCTTAGATTTGCAGAATATTAAGAGGGTCTCATTAGCGGATTCACGCATTTTTATATTATCACCATTTCAGCTCCGGGCCCGCCTGAAGACACCCACACAAGCACCGACTGTGGCCAACACCTGCATAAACTCATATCTAATGGCAGCGACAATCTATTCACACTTGAATCACAAGTATTCTTGACGCAACTGAGTACATTTTAATCAGGAGTTAATAGATTTTCTTCCCCTTTCGAGTCTGGCGAAAAGAAAAACAACAAAGCGGTGCTATAGATTGTTCTTGTGCAAATCTATATCTAAATGCCGCTTCACTTTGAAGCGCTGTTTGGAATTCAACTCGACTTCTTTGTTTGATTAGGGTCTTTGAGTTGCTTTTATTCATCATGTTTTTTTTCTTAAATCATTGATTGATGCTTGAGAAGCATTTCACAATTACAAGATTGTTTTCATGTCCAAGAAGCGGTCTGGTCTTGCATTTCAACGGACCCTCTGATTATTGTATTCTAGGAACTCATGGAGTTCTAAAGGAAATAACCTGATTGCCTGGATCAAAGGGTTGAAATAACTAAAATGTCCTGCAGCATCAGTCATTTTCACTATAGCAAGTACATCAGGAAAAGGAACTTATATATGAAATCTATATGCTCCCTAGTTGAAACTCAATAGGAAATTTGAGGTTTGTATGTGTAGTTCCTCCATCAACCTTGAGGTCAAAACACTGATAAATACATTACCTTGAGTCGTAATAATGCACAAATAAAGTGCAATCGAGTAAATACACAAATATCAAACCTCAAGGGAGCTGGTAACAAGAAAAGTATCTCACAACACCAATTAACTGAAAAAAAAAGAAGAAATAATTCTTTCATTCCCTGAAGATAGCCTTTCATCTTATAAATAGTGACATTTTTTTTCTGCTTAAACAACATGGCAATGCCGATAATGCCGTTCGTTGAGTTGGTCTCTTGGGAATGGCAACACAAAGGCCTCGTTGAGCACACTGTGGGTCCCAACACGAACTGTGACTGTGGCACACCTCACCTGGAAATCTTCGCAATTTGCATTCCTTGTGTCTCAGCACCACACCGCCTCATCCCAAAGAAGCCACTCAGAGGAACGCATAATTAGTCTTCCTTACTTCCCCTCTCCTCCCTCATCTGCACTATAACTCATGCTCATGCTCCGGTTCAAACAGAGGAGAAATCCACATTCAACTTCCAAGTTACTCCCTTCTAATTACTTTTGCTGTTTACTTTTTCCTGAGGCTGATGGGTAAATCAGAGTGTCCTCTTTTATGTTTAGATACATGTGTTTGGGTTGGGGACAGTATGTTGAAAACAAAAAATGAAGTCACGTTGATATTAACTGGGGCTATTTCTATTTCTGCTACGACTGGTGTTTGTAAGTTTACAGCCACTGCATGTTCTGGATCTGTGAGATTTGAAACTGGATACATGGTGATCTAAGAATTTATGGCAAATGCTAATTCATTTGCAATGTCCTGCCTCGGGACTCTAACAAGATATTTTACCCTGCTTAGCTCTTAGAAGTGAGAAAGTTTTGCCTAAACTGCAGTCTCACTTTCTGGTGTTCCTGTCCATGAGATGTCTCTCTCTTTCTCTCTCGGGCACATGTCTCACTATCTCTCTTCCACCTATTCATTTTCCTCCTTGTGTAACCGGCTATACCAATCACCATCTTTTTTCTTTTTCTAATTAAATATGTTTTCTGAGCCCTTTTAAAAATCCAGTTTCATCCAAATACACAATCTAATTTTTCATTTGCTTTTGTAGATGATATAAGACATCAACTCAATAATTTATTAAATTACTTTTCCCATTCATTTCCTTCTATCTATAATTGATCTTCTCAGTTGAAATTTCTGTTGTTCCTCTCACTCAGGCTGACTCGCAGAGGGGCTGGTTGACATCGCTGCACAGGGCTAAGGAGTGTGGGTAGATACCCACTTCAAGACCAGATCTTTCTCTCTCAGACACACTCACTGCTATCTGTCACACCCCTCCACCACAACATGTGCCAATGAGGTCTTCTGATATGTCAGACGACTGAGGTCTGTAGCTGGTGAAGCGTTCAGTGTCTGAGCCACTAGAGGCGCTAAATCGAATTGTAAAAGTAATGATTGGTTTCAAATAACTTTTTCTCGTCTCTCCTTGGTCAGCCAAACTGAAAGTCCTGTTATGTTGCTATGCTGCGGAAACCAAACAGTGTTATCATAATGTTGCATGTAGCCTACTATCATATGACTACTAACTCAATGTATTAATACGTGACAATAAAAAGTAATATTGATTTATTATAAATGAAATTTTTGTGATACTGTAAAGGCTATTATTTTACCTGTCCATTACCATGTACAAAACAACAAGCCTAGAAACAAGCCAATTGGATGGGATGGGTGGGATAATAAGATGAAGCACTATGCTAGAGCCTTTTTGATGTAAACAATCACGTACTGCGTTCGTCCAATCAGTGACACTGAAACAGCAAATATGCAAATAAGAATATTAACCCGGGGTTTAGGAATGTAGCCTACGATGTGAAACGTCAACCTATGAATATCCAGAATTAATCGCTAACTTCGAATAAAGTATTAGCAGTATGAAACATGAAACAAGATAACCCCGGATTCCGTTTACCTGGGGTTAAATATTTTAGGTGTGAAAGTGAATATCAAGAAATATTAGACCGCTAAATGGCGTGACAGAGCAGTCAGAATCAAGTATTCTAGCGAGATGAATGATGTAATAATGAAATAGCGAAATGTAATAATNNNNGATGGCGCGACAGAGCAGTCAGAATCAAGTATTCTAGTGAGATGAATGATGTAATAATGAAATAGCGAAATGTAATAATAATTGCTAAATGTGTAACCTATGCTGATCATTTGAAATCATATCACTGTCAGTACAAAAACATAAATTATAGAGTGGAGGAATTTTTACCTGCTGCTGTCTTTATTATTATCATCAATAAGGTACTCTAGGAAAAAAAAATGTTTAGTTTTATTGCTGCTTCTCATTCTGTTTCAATCAAAAATAGATGATTTGTGTAGGCTATGTTTCAGATAGCTTTATGTGATAAGAGCCTTTAAAAAAGGCACAAAAAAAAACATTGAAGGTGTGCAGCTAAATGTGCTCCCTATAGTCCTCAAACACTGGATAATGACAGAACAAAATATTTTACGAAATAATCACTCTGGTTGTGAACGAAAGCATAGAGAATTAAGCTCTTTTCCTGATCCTCTTTTCAGCAACTCACGCTGAGTGACTGTGAAGAAGAGGAAAGAATAATAAGTCCAAGAGAGAAAGATGAACAAAGAGAAAAAAAACTAACAGTCTTGGCAAATTGAACCATAATTAAATGCTTACAAAATTCCATGCTTAGCTCGTTTCAAAATCAGGTGGTTCTTTGAGGCAATTTCCTTTCTTTAATTACAATTTCCTGTGTGGTTTGACATTTACAATGCAATCTTCTAGAAGGACCCGTTTATGATTTATTATTCGTGCCTCTATCACAATGTCAGTCTGCAGAAATGAGTTTATAAAGAAAGAGCTCAAATGATTATGGCCTTTGACCAATAAAGCAGGCTCATTATTGCAGGCCACAGGAAAGATTAACATTTCTGACAACCAAATCGTGAAAGATTAGCGGGGGAAGAGATTGTTTCAGTTTCTATTAAATAAGCAGTTGTTCTTATTCAAAACTTGATCTTCTTGCAATGACTGAGAGAAAATACAGAAGGGGGTTGTATAAATCTTCCCAAGATTTCATAGGAATCCAAGCAAGCCAAGTCTAATAACCGTAGTCTTTATAACTCCAAAATGCAGCTGCTTTTCAGGGCACAGAAATACCTGAAAGGACAGACTCGTAGATATTCTTTCAGCAACACAGAAGACAAGTTTAAAAAGATTCACTCTTTACTTCTCTGGCAACAGTTGACATCTTTTTGCTGATACTGCTTATTAGGTTTCATCATATAACAGACACTCTTTCCGAAACAGATTACAATCAGGGGAATACAAAACATGTCTCGCTTCCCCACACTCATAACATTCCCTACGGAATAAAACTATATTTGCAGTAAAGAAATCATTTTATAATTGAACAAATCTTGCCATCTCTTCATCTCACATCCCTTCGAAGGCTTCAAGCAAATTGAGATTAGCACTGGCGTCTGATTCCTGCGATCACTTCCTGGTCAATAGATCATGTTTTAACAGCATCCCTGATCCATCACCATGCTGGGAGTCATATCAATACCTAGCCATTTTCCCATTTGTGGAAGATGAGCAGATCAATTCATTTATAGCTAGTCTGTGCCTGACATCTGTTTGGGAGATTAGAACTTATTGGCTGCTTGTCTAAAAGAAGGCACAAGGTTCATTAAGTCAATGGAATCCTTAATCAATGGGAAAACTTCAAGTAGCTCTCTCACCATTAGAGCTTCGTCTGCTCTATGGAGGCACTTAAGATACATTTAAAGTAAGGCCTGCGGTACAGATTGGACCGTATTGCATTTGACTGCTCTCAGCAATTGCGGAACTACTGCACAATGCAACAACGTTCTTAAAGACTTGGAATGTTATGGTTCATTACATTTGGTGGTCTCTTGCACAAGCTGCGTATGAAGTATTTCTGCTCGGGTAAATGTATTTTGTTGTTTTGCCCAGCTTTGTTTGTCTGGTGTATTTAAATTGGTAGGGAAACAACAGAATGCCTGCCAATCCCAAAGACAAGCTCTTCTCATCAAGTGCCAGCTGAAATGTACACTGACTCTTTGAAGGTCATGCTCTCAAACACCATTCAAAACAAAATATCAACTTTCAAATCTCCCCTATTATAAATAATGACCAAACATTCACCAAACTGAATACGAATAGCATGGATTCTCCACGTCCTTGTCCACTACAGCCCTCCCTCACTCTCCACTCCACAGCTGATAGGGGCTCTCTCCCTGGTGATTCTTAAACACTTCTGACCACCTGAATGGTTCTCCAGCTGAATGCGTGTGGTGTGTAGGACGGCCTCTGTATGCAGTTGGAAATAGGTCTGGACCTTGCTGATTGATCGTTAAGTGTTGTCCATGAGCCCATCATGTGGCTCCCACTTAACAGCCTCCACCACAGAAAGCAATCAGTGGATGTTACTGAGAGTCCCAGTGGGAGCAGCTCTGCAGTGATTGATCTGCAGTAGACCTCCAGGAGGAACATGGACAAATCCAGCCCCTACTACAAACCAGGGGCCCATTTCAGAAAGGTGGTTAAGTGAAAACTCTGAGTATGTTAACCCTGAAATGAGGGAAACTCAAGGTAAATCAACTCAGAGTTCAAGTTTAAACTCAGAATTGGTTGAACCTCCTTATTGAAATGCGCCCCTGGTGTCCCTGCGTGATCTTCTAAAAAAGCAACGCAAGGCAGTTGATCTTGCGAGAACTTCCCGTGACTTCCATTGAATCACGGTGGAACGAACAGCTATGCAGTGCACTGTTGAAGGACGCAGTGTTTGTGATTAGTTGAGGGAAACCACTGTGTAAGGGAGAATGCTATCTGCCAAAACAAATTAGTCTTTTTCACCCAGAAGGGGTTTGTTTTACAATAATGATTGTTCATTATCCAGCATGTTTCGTACATGGCTACTCATCAAATATCTTTAAAAATAGTTCATTAGTCCATTGTTATCCACAACATAAATTCTAATTTACCAACTTACAGCGACAATCACAAGATTTACAACAAGATTTGAGTCTGTTGATGCAGTGTAAATTAACCCCAAAACAAGATAAACAATGAAACAATATTACAGTATGCAATGTGAAACAACAAAGAGCGAGTTTTTGGTGTGATACGAAAGACATGAAAGTACACATATTTATTATACAATCAGATAGCAATCCGTGTTCATCAATGACAGCGCTGTATATCAGACCACTCTTCTGATATAAAGTGTTGCGTTAAGAACATCTGACCACGGAATGCTGCAGCTGACTAATCAGAATTGAGCAATTTGGAGGGCCGTGTAATAAATATGTAGAATATATCCACATAGACTGATGATGATGCGAATATAATTTGGACAACAAAAGCGTTCATTGCAATAGCAATCCACATGGTGCTTCTCTTAGATGTCACCAGCTGTTCTGCAGTCTATATTGGCCTGCTCTTCAAGTAAAGGAAGAAAAAAAGGAGTAACCTAGATGAGAATTTTGTGCTTCAGTGGCTATTGAAAGATGAGGCAATAAACTGCTAAACTTGAGTAATCACACTCTCCCCAAGGAATGTCTCAAATGGGGATGGTCAAAAACCTTGAAATTTGAGCCCCTCGCGCACGGCCCGGCCCGGAGCATTTGATGAGATTCATTATTGTAAGGGAGCTGAATACAAGTGTCTTCTGATTACAAGATCCTCCATTAAAAGTTCCCACCAGTGTGCATTTCCATGCCGCAACGTCAATGGGATTAAAATCTCAATTCAGCTCCAGTCAATTCTCCAGTAACAAGATTTCATTAAATGCAGGCAGGGAGGCAAATGGACTCGAAAGCATCGAAACAGCTGGCGTATAAATTATAGAAATGTGCTTTCTGCTAACTGAACACACCTTCGGCTTGCAGACGCATTATTATTTAATGTTCGGAGAGTCTGATTTTATGTAAATTGGAGTCATCCTTTTTCTCTCTCTAGGCCCCTTCTCGGTGCCAGGTACTCTGAAACCAGGCACGGGGAAAGATTATGCAAACCAATTAACATATGAAAATAACATATTAATATACTGTCTGTGAACTGTGTCCAATCAGTTCCTTTTCACTGGCGTGTGTACAAAACAATTAAAATTAAATTTATACCGCTTTTTCCTTAACGTATTCCGTCTCGCGAATGGAATCACTGAGCAAGCGCTGACAGAAGTTTTACAGGCCTTGCGCTCTCCCTTAAAGGCACACCGACTTTTCAGGGATATTTACAAGAGCCCGTGCTAATAAATTCTCGTCTTTTGTTTGCTCCTAATGGTGTGCGCATCTAAAACAAAGCAGCGAAATCCATAGTGGTACCCATGTGCTAATGAAGGGTGTACATTATGCTGGCCACTAATTACCGCCCTTCCATAAATAAAACAGAAGACAATCAATTAGCCGAGAACGTGCGTCTTTGTTAGTCATGGGCAGCAGGTTCCTCTGGGCAGAAAGAGCTTCTGCAACACGAGGGTCTCTTCAGGGTGCAATTTCGAAATGGCCAGGAAGAGGACAGATAAATCACATTTCGAATGTTGTTCCTAAAAGCTCTTCAGGCAATCCACTTTGACTCACTGGGATTACAAGTAAATTAATACCTATGCAATTTTCCAACCGCCAGCACCGAAATATTAATGCGAAGAGCAGAAATGTCTTTCTCCATGGGCGAGTGCTAGGCAAAAGAAACCAACATGTTATTATCGTAACCTTTTAGAGTAGCTCCGCTAAAAAGCTCCTCTCTTGCTAATTCAGAAATGGCGACTCTCTTATGATGTCCCACACATGCTAGCTGACTGATGTATCGCACTTGATGCTGACCAGACCAGGGCGAATCAGTGTGCATTAACAACAAACCTAAAAAGATTGTATCCAAATGATGGGAACATTATGCAGGCTATGGGCCAGGCATCACTGACTACCATAATGCATAATTTGAGCATTAATGTAATTTACATTTTAACACAGGCCCCTGAGTAAACTGATTAGTAGATGCTTATCTCCTAATGTGAAGGGGGTTGTTGCGACAGTGACATGTGATGGGATATAGGCGGGATTACAGCCAGCCAGGTCCGGGCCTTACTCGAGCACGGGGCTGGTGTGTCTGGCACACTCAAAACATTGTCTTCAAAATCAAATGGCTGTCATTCAAGATTGCTCGGGAAACAATTTCGTGTAGCCGCGGGATCCATTGTTGCTTTTTAGATTCAACCACCTTCTAAGAGATGCTAGCAACGACAGGAAGCCTTTCCTGTAAAACACAGCAACGCAGGCGCACCGCTCACACGGGTCACTCCCTGGGAAAATGAATCTGAAAATAAATCAAGTTTGGAGAGCAATTATTCATCTAGCATTTGAACGTTCAATAAAAGCACATTTTCCTCCATCAAATGTCTTTTATCTGCGTCCCAGCAGACTTCTCTTTTTATGGGACAAATTAGCGCTCGGAAAAGATGGCAGAAGCCCTTTAAAAAAAGTACGACAAAGTTGCAGTCCCATGATGCAACGCTCCCAGTGGTTACATCTGCTCCACTCTTTCATCTCGCTCTATTGTTAGGTGCGAGCTGTCACATTAGGAGGAGAATTGGTGGCTTTTTCCCACCCCCAAGTCCTCCTTTTTCCCCCATTCCAGTAGTTGGCAGGGTGGCAAACCCCATACAAAGGCGAATGTACCGGGAGCATGGAGGGGAGCGCCGTTAGAGGGAAAACAGTTTGGGAATTAAGGTCATTAATTTTCCACTTTCAAGGGCTGCCACACAGACGGAGATAAAGTCAGCATAAATATTCCGCAGAAGTTTCTCCTGTTTTTCTCCTCTCCCCTTTTCTCTCTCTCTCTCTCCCTCTCTCTCTTTTTTTCATCGGCAGCCCATTTATCTCCATACTGTCAATTAGAGGCAAAAGCAAAGAACTAATTAGGAACTGTGCAATTTTAATTAGCTGTTTTGATAATTAAACTAATTGGTTCCCTTGTGTTTCTGCAATGTGCGCCGAGCACTTTTTTTGATATCTGGGCTGCAGATTTCCCATCCGTTGGTTAATTAGTCACTTTTGCATTAAAAAGGAGCCTTTCTTAATAGCCTTAATTTGCAGTTGAAAAGAGAATCTACCATCAATAATTTGTGTAATTGGTAACCGTTTGATTGTAATTTAGAGGCACGGCCGGACAGCTCTGCATGTCTAATTCTTAATGACTGGGATTAAAGTTGGATTAAATGTTTGGGAAGAGGATTCTTTGCCCCCAAATGACACCTAAGCTATTTTTGACGAGTCCCATTTGGAATGAGTAGGTGGACTGCAAATTGCTGTTTCGTGCAATCAGACGTAGAGGAGCATATTCAAGTGGTAAGGCTCTCTAAGGTCATAGGCAGTTTCTTGGATTATATGGAATATGGTCTTGTAACAGGAAGAAGAGTTGAAAAGGGCTCTTTCTGGTTCACTTAAAAGTGAACATGCATTATGCAGCCACTAGGAGGGGCTACATAAACTGATGTCAGAACAGTAAACAAACAACTATTGTCCACTGCTTAAACCTAACATGGCCCTGTGGAACATTAAAATACAGCATTCTAATATTTAAAACAGTTACTGCATCCATTATAAGGCACAAAAATAAGATCTGAACTGAACTTGCTGAAAGAACGCAGAAGATGAGCTCAGAAAGTAAAAAAACACCCTGGGAAACCAATTAAAATTCTAAGATAATTATCTGCGATGAAGCATCAGTCTCACACATGAAAGAAAACATCTTGAGTACTGCCCATCAAATGGAGGACGACTTTCAACTGGTATTTGAATTAATTTAAGACAATGTAAGCAAGCACCATCTATCATGTGCATCATTTATCTCATTTATCCAGATATCATCACAACAGGCCTCTCAGAGTCTTTCCTCCTAGCAGGACTTTCCATTGAACGCAGTTAGAGAAAAGTACCATGTCTGATATTGGTTTATAATCAGCTTAACCATTATGAAATATAGGAGAGGCTCGTGTTCAACCTCTCTCTGACTCCACCATCCACTGATTGTTTGCCCCAGGATAAATGGGAACCCAACTCGGCTCTATGCTATCTGATTAGGTAGGGTTAATTACTGTGCTGTGTTTTTGAACTGGCTGTATGTGAGCCCTAGCAGTAAATAGATGGGCCTGCTTAATTCCCAATCAGAAATGAATTTTAATTAACTCTGCAACACAAGGCCCACACTCCAGGATGGTTTCCAGTCGCAACTGACCTCGTATGCAGCATGCCACAGAACAGGGAGGCACTCTAGGCCTCCTAATAATAAAGAAACAACGGATCGCTCCATCACTGACCATCAGTACAGAAGAGAAGCATGATACGTGTCACTGCACTGGTGAAAGTAATTCCTAGCAGGCTTCATAACAAGCCGGAATATCACAGCCTGATGTTTTCAACTAACGAACCACTGTATCTGTATGTAACATTTTTTTTTTTTTTTTTGTAAGAGGTGTCTTAACAGCATATAACAGCGTTTCTCTTTTTAAAACACATTGAGATCGGCAATGTTATTATTTCACCATTTAACTGTCGAGAGACCTTTTGTAGCTCATCATTCAACAACAAGGGCCACACTTTCCTTGTTCCCTCAGTTTGTTGTGATTGGATTAATTGGGTGTCATTCACTTCAGCAAGAGGTCAGCAGACATACATTTGTGGTCAAAAGTCATCCATCTATCACACTGCAGAAATGAAAAGTCAGACATGTCAGGCAAGAGAGGCAGAGAGCAAAGGCTCAAACAATGGATTTTAGGGGCAGGGCAATGTCCCAATCTGCTAGGGTTGCTACAGCCTCTAGTTTGAATTACACTACAAATGAATGTCTAGGGGGCATAGAAGATTTGCACCCCAATGTCTTATGAGCAGATATGAATTACGATTTCATAATTTATGTCTATTCATCACCTTCAAGGAGATCCAGATCTCAAAGACATTAAATGAGGCATATTTTCATCTCTACCTCAATGGGGATGTGCAATAAAAGTACAGGGAAAACCAGTGCACCAGATCATTTGCTAGTTAAACAGAGCACTTGTAACCTCTGCATNTTAAAAGTACAGGGAAAACCAGTGCACCAGGGGCCCATTTCAGTAAGGAGGTTCAACCAACTCTG